>JASANE010010848.1:0-82239 GCA_030248225.1 Trileptium ribeirensis
TTGCATGCCCCCAAGTTAAGTGATTCGAAGCGATCGTGGCTCAACCGGGCAGCGTATTGAGGTAGCGGCAATCTCAATTGCGTGAGGCGTGGTAGGTACATTCCAGCCAGTGTTATAGATCCCAAAAGTAGGGCTTTACATCACTGCGTTTAGGCAACGGTAATTGCAGAATGAACCCCAAACGAAATGCCGTCAAGTCCACACTTTTGGGCATGACGCGACCGAATTGATATGCTAGGCTAGGTTCTCGCATGAGGATAGTCTTAGAGATGCGTGGATCCATGGCAAATAATTGTCGTAACATAACGACATCGATAACAGCGGGGGACAGTTCGCTATTGAGCATGGGTTCCATTATAGCCAGTACCGACGAGTGCATATTGGCCCGAAGGATGTGATCAATTAACTGGCGGTGCACGTATGCGATCCCTTCCTGATCATCACATCGAACTTGCTCTATCATGGAGACTACCTCTTGCATGCTGTGGTGTAGAAATGCGTAGATGTCCTCGTTCGGTCGGGTCAGCTGTCTTATGGCCTTAGTATTTCGAAAGGAGACATCGTTTGTCTCACGCATGAATTTCTCGAGGACATTCACCTGCTGACGAACATTATTGATATGTACTCCATTGGCAAAAGCCATTTCCAGACCCAGGCAACCTGACCCAAACCTCCACCCGGCAATGGCAGTCCAGCTTTTCCTTGCTGTTAGTGATCTCGCATAGTTGCCCCCCTTGCTAGAACAAAAGCGCGTACGAGCGTCAAATAATAGCTTAGAGTTCAGAATACGAAGATGCGCGTCATCGAGCTCGCGTTCCAAAGCTTCTCTAGGGGTCTCGTGCAACTGGGGAGATTCAGCTCCAGCTAACCTTCCCCGCAGCAATCAGGGCGGCAAAGGACCGATTTGCTTCATAGAGGGTGGACAGAAATCGCTCATAAAAGGCGTTAACCCCTGCGTTCCCAACCCCGTAGTGATAGCTGCAGTACCAGTGGCAAATGCGTCGTCTGGTTGGAGGTAACCACTAAATATTGTGGCTCAATGACAACTCCTACTTGTCGACTTACAAAAGCACCTAATCTCGAGATTGTGTCGCTAAATGGCGAGAGCGTTGCGTGTGTGGAGCTAAGCGCCGACAGCCAAAGCAACAACGTAATCGTACATACTCTCCACACACCCGACGGATGTCCGGTACCATTGTTATGCCCAGTGAAGAAGGTTTATGTTTCCGATTGGATTCATTTCAATTCTATGCACTCCAGATAAGATACGTAACTGAACGAAGTACGGGAACATAGTACGATCGCCGCCGTGAATGAGATCGAAATGGAATCCAATCGGAACGTGGCACAACCTTCTTCACTGGGCATAACAATGGTACCGGACATCCTTCGGGTGTGTGGAGAGTATGTACGATCCTGTTGCTGCTTTGGCTCTCAGCGCTTGGCTCCACACACTCAACGCTCTCGCCATTTAGCGATACAATCTCGCGATTAAGTGCTTTTGTAAATCGACAAGTAGGAGTTGTCATCGAGCCACAAGGTTTGGTAGTTACCTGTGACCAGACGACGCATTTTCCAGTGGTACTGCAGCTATCACTACGGGATTGGGAGCGCACATTTGACCCTTTTGTGAGCGATTTCTGTCCACCCTATGAAGCAAATGGGTCCTTCCGCGCTGATTGCTGCAGGAAGGTTAACTGCACTGAATACCCCCAGTTGCACGAGACCCTGAGAGCTTTGGAACGCGAGCTCGATGACGCGCATCTTGGTGTACTAGACACTAACTATTATTCGTTACTCGTGCACTCTTTTTGTGTAGCAAACTAGCAACTATGCGAGATCACTAACCGCAAGGAAAAATTACTGCCGTTGCCGGTGCGGTTTCCGGTTGCCTGGGTCTGGAAATGGCTTTTGCCAATGGAGTACATATCAATAATGTTCGTCAGCAGGTGAATGTCCTCGAGAAATTCATGCGTGAGACAAACGATGTCTCCTTTCGAAATACTAAGGCCATAAGACAGCTGACCCGACCGAACGAGGACATCTACGCATTTCTACACCACAGCATGCAAGAGGTAGTCTCCATGATAGAGCAAGTTCGATGTGATGATCAGGAAGGGATCGCATACGTGCACCGCCAGTTAATTGATCACATCCTTCGGGCCAATATGCACTCGTCGGTACTGGCTATAATGGAACCCATGCTCAATAGCGAACTGTCCCCCGCTGTTATCGATGTCGTTATGTTACGACAATTATTTGCCATGGATCCACGCATCTCTAAGACTATCCTCATGCGAGAACCTAGCCTAGCATATCAATTCGGTCGCGTCATGCCCAAAAGTGTGGACTTGACGGCATTTCGTTTGGGGTTCATTCTGCAATTACCGTTGCCTAAACGCAGTGATGTCCGACCTTATTTTCGGATCTATAACACTGGCTGGAATGTACCTACCACGCCTACGCAATTGAGATTGCCGCTACCTCAATACGCTGCCCGGTTGGGCCACAATCGCTTCGAATCACTTAACTTGGGGGCATGCAAGCAAGGATCCGGAATCGATTTTTGCGAACCACAAGCGCTGACCACCGATCACAGTACCAATTGTTTAGAATGGATAATTGCAGGATAACATGTGCCTGAGACCATGAAGCACAGTGCACGCCCCTGAGTAAGTCTATTCATTGAGGCACCCAACGAGATCATGCGGATCTCGACCTGACAAGTCACCCCGTTGTTATATGGCTTATCTTTCTGTTTCATTATCAGTGCATAATTCACTACGAAAATTTGACATAAAATCCCGTCTGTGTGCACCATTTCCGTACTCGATCCCTGACATTAAATGTGCACAAGCGACTTCTCATTCTACTCGCTTGCCTTCGGTGTACACAACGGTGTACGGCGGGCCTCCTCCCGACTTCTCGCTACCCAGGCATAACCCACCAAAGTGACCTTAGTTTGAAATACCAACTGAAGGTGTGTACAAAACACCCGAAAATTTATTTCTAAATTGAAAATAGGCAAATCGCCCCTCACTTCGTTCACCACGTCGAGACATCTCCATATATACCCGGCGGGCTTCCGCCCGTTGCCCCGTTAACCCGGGGAGGCCGACGAAAGCGCCGCCACCACCGTTGACACTCTCTCTATGTGTGGTCATTTTAGTGCCCCCCTAACTGCTGCCTTTCAATCAAAGAAATCATCCTTCGTTCGGATTTCCATTCCAGGGCAAGTCCCACGATACCTGGCGGGCGTCGCTCCGCCCAACCGTTAGCACAGGAAAGCCCGCTGAAGCCCTACGTACTTATATATGTCGGAACCTATATGTTGGTCCCGACCCGCTACTACGTCCGCCTCCTTCGTGTTTAGTATAGATCGGATCGTTCTTTGTACTGGGACCGAATCTTACCTCAGCTCCTCGAAAATCCCCGGGATTTCCTTTGTCCCGCGTCCCCTCCCGTGCCCGTTCTCTTTCTCTCCGTGACCTCGTTGCACTTTTCGCTCTTTCTCTTTTTCTTTCTCTAACCGACTTGTTTGGTTGGTTGCTGCTGTTGTTGGCGTTGTTGTGTTGTGTGCTTCCGTTGCGAACTTGAGCGACCTTTCTGTCGCTCAAGTCGCCTGTGTGTCTTGTGTGTATTGTGTGTGTGCTCATGAGTATTGTTTGTGTTTGTAATATATTTATGTGTATGTATGTATATATATGGGTATATATGGACTTATATATGAGGACATGACAAAAAACAGAACGAATGAGGACAATACATACAAAATCGCGTTAAATTTATAAGTTTTACGGACGGACTGGACATGAACGATTGGGAAGGAAGCGAGGTGTGTTTAGGGCCCTGGCGTGGGTCCCCGAGGCCCCCGAACAGGGCCTCCTGTTCATGGGATTTGACCGTTGGAGGACCCGCGCAGACATCTTCTGTCTCGCCAAGGGGGCTAGCAAGTGCTGCCCCGGATCGAAGATTGTAAGTGAAGTTTCGCAGTATCTTGGATCATGGGGGTTTACTGTCCCCAGATGTAACAGGACAGACCATTCGCAGAAATTTAGTTGACAGTAGCACGACCTCGTACCCCATAGGTTCACTTGACGTCTGTCGTTGGACGTCTTGCTTCCCCTGCCGACTTGCTACGCTTTTACACGTTCCTTGGCAAACCTCCTCAAATCGAGTTCCGTTTTGGGCATTGTGGGCGATTGCACTGGATGGTACAAAATTGTAGGCACCAAAGTCGAAGTCTTTCTGACTCCCCGTGGTCTTAGGTAGGACAGATCAAAACGGACGCTTCTCGTTCATGTTTTACATGACTTGCAGCTCTTCGGTTAGGGCTATCGAATTTTCCTGAGCCGACCACGGTAAAATTTTCCAACGAAATAGTAGGGACTTGCTTGGTTGTTTACAGTTATGTTTTAAAAATTTGCAGGCTAGTTGACCTTTCGACGCTCATGCCATGTTTGAGCTCGAACTGACGTCGCAGTTATGGACGGATGACTGGCCTCCGTTGGGCTATAGGAAGCCCCAAGATTTCGTTTATCCGAATGAGCTAAGAAAATTTGGGGAACACAAAAGACTAAATAAATTCTAAGTATCTCAGCTTGAGCATGAGGTCTATGCTCTCCGAAAGAAGCGATTTCTGCGTACTGCCTAAGTTAAATTATCTTGCTTTCATGTAGTGCCAGTGTCTTGTTTGATCATCATTTAAAAGTCATAAGAGCACTGTCTAGAGATCAGCCCCCGACCGCCCGAGACCCCGACAGCCCCTTATGACACCGCTCGCTAGTAACTCATTAAAGATGCGGCGTTACAATATTTACCCCTGGAAATATTTTGATTAAACTATTAAAATTACCAAAGTTAGCAGTAATACGTATACATGGTTTAGGTTTGGGGCCACTGACTAGGAATTCGTTTCTACTAAAATGAACTGACGGCAATGCCCGACGCCATCTCCAGTTGTTATTCATTCGTTAAAGAAACGTTCTTGTGCCCCCAGTTTCAAAATAAATACTTACTATCATAAGTCCAATAAAGAATACAAGCCCTCTCGCGCGAATCGTTTTGACCCCAAATCGAGCAAGTGCAAAACCCCGTTTTTTCTTTGGAGCGAGTTGATCGCTGAGTTTAACCGTTCTTCTATTTTATCTCTGGTTGCCCGTTACGCTATGCACTATGTATGACCTAGTTTGACTTTTCCTCCTTTCTACTTTTTGCTTTCCAGTTTTCAGATTCGATGCTGCACGGGGAGTTTAGGCCCGCTGCAGAATGATCAGTTTTAACCATTCGGCTATGCACGCCTAGGAACATCGACTATTGTGTCGATGATAACTCGACTGCATAATTTCGATAGTGCAGTCGAGACGCTGTACAACTGCAGCGTATGCATTACAATAAGGCAATAGGATAAGTTGTAGGGAAAAGACAAAAGAAAAGAACGACAAATAGGGGCAAAGGAAAGTAGGAAGCCAACAAAGAAATACCAACAAAGATGGTCGCAGACGCGTCCGAGAGCAAAACGCCCCGTATCCCCTCTGCCTAAAAGAAGCGCATGAAACAAACCGGCCGGACGACCGAGCGTTGTCAAGGAAGACAAGAATGTCTAATTGCAGACCGACTTCGGGCACGGCCCGTGCCCCATACATAAGTGCCGAACACACCCCTGAGCACAAGCAAAAGAACTCAACTATAGGGCAGCCACAACCACCCACCAGAACTATTAAGACGATAAAATTGGTCGCCTAGGAGATCGCCAAGGATGGCACCGGCTCGATCCCACCAGATTAAGTCGTAGGCAGGGGCGACCTCTCAAAGTGTTCCGAACTGCTCCCCTAGGCATCACAGTGTGTAGTGTAGCTTGTACTCCACCACCAAAATCAACCACGTCGCCGTAAGCCAACCGTTCGTGCATTTTCGAGGGCAGGGGCAAAATAACTCCCGCTTGGACTACTGAATACATCGAGGCACAGGTAATTCGTACATGGCACAAAACGCGCCGTAATAGCGAAACGATGCGGAAGACTCTATTGGATGTTAGGCAAAATTTACAGGGCCAGGAATGTACACCGGACGGAGTTGCTATATACCTGTCAGCCATATTAGTACCTCATTTGTAATGTAATGATCATTGGTATCCGCTCGCTTGTATTATAGGTGATCACTTATTCATAACCGTGTAGTGAATTGTACCATAGTCAGTTTGAGTAATATAACCATGTCTTAACCTGTACTATAAAGCCATGCTTTCACTTGTACCATGATTCGTACCCCTTTTCTATTGAACAAATCATGTCGTGTCTTCTAGCCTTGGTGGTAACAATCGTAGGTTGTCGGCTTTGCTCGTGCTGTCGATACTATAGCAGCGAGCCTGGCTTTCTTGTTCTCGCCTGGCCGGCACACGATAAACGCAGCACGTCGCACGGATTTTCTTCTGCCTTCCCCGTATTCTCCATTAAATACTTATAGCGCCGCGCGTTATCGAGAGCGAATTTCGAAGCACGCCAGAACTGATGCGTCGTTCACAGAGAGCTGCGTGCACGAAAAGCACACCGTAAGCTATTGCAAAGGCGATAAATTTTCCTTATATTATTGCAGAGTGTAATGATTTTCTGTTTTTGGTTCCAGAAATAGCGTTGCGCATAAATATTGATGTTGCAATAACGTTTGCTTTTGATGCACCCAACAAAGAAACTATATTATTGTCGCAAAATCAATAGCTTGCTCAATGCCATTGTAGCGACAACAGAAACTAACATAAATGCAGCGACAATAGTTTTCTAGTAGCATGTTATTGCTGCTTCCTCCATTATGATATTGGTGTCCCCTCTAGTTTGCTATTGGCACCCCCCAGTTTGATAGGGGTGCCCCTTCAATTTGATGGTGGTGCCCCCTCCAGTTTGATATTGGTGCCCCCCTCCAGTTTGATAGTGGTGTTCCCCTCCAGTTTGATAGTGGTGTCCTGCTCAACTTTGATATTGGTGTCCCGCTACAGTTTGATATTGGTGTCCTCCTCTAGTTTTTTATTGGTTCCCGCTCCAGTTTGATAGTGGTGTCTCCCTCCAGTTCGATGGTGGTGTCGCTATCCAGTTTGATACCCTTATGCGAAACCTGGGTCCCCAGACACAGGCTGCAAAACATAGGTATATGTGAAACCTGGGTCCCCAGATACAGGCTGCAATACATAGGTATCCATAAGGCCAGATTTGGAAATGACAACGTAAAAACCACAGTTTTGTCTTTTTTACCTGGAAGATAGCGTCGTAGCTGGTTTGTTCAGTTAGAGGGCACATCTTCATCACTTTTGTTATCGCACAAAAAACTATCGAAATCCATGCACTGGAATATGAGTTATGAGTAACAATGCAGACAAAATAGCGATTGTCTCCTTAGCGCCTTCAGTGGAAACTCCGCTCGCTTCACCTCCTCCTTTTCAATAATTTCATAACGTTAGGTTCGACAACGCTGTATTTTTGTTACGTTGTTATTTTTGTTTTCAAATTCCTTAGTCAAAGTGCAGTATTATGCAATATGTCATTCAATATTCGTTCATTCAAGTTCATGTTTATTCAGCCTATATGGTTCGTTCATCTATTTCATTCTTACACATAATAATGCATAATAGGCGTTACAATTTCTAAAACATCACTTTTATATTTTTTCTATGTTCTATATTGTATCGAACGACTCTAATGCTACGAGAGTAGAAAGTTTTGAGATATTTCGTTGCTTCCAAAATTGAAAATGAAACTCGCTTTGTATCGATGATTCTAAAACTAAATTAGACACCCCAAATTGTTGACCTATTGCGGAAGCTATACACAGATGGGAGTGATGTGTAATGAGTAGATATCTACACAAAACTGTAGCTCATTATAATGCAGTTGTGTCTGTTGAACACACGGTTTAAACATATATTTACCCTAGCCATTTAAGTGTTTCGCAAATTCATCGAAATTTAATTGTGTATATTGCAAACTAAATTTCGGTATGTAAATAGAGCCGCATTTGTGCAATGAGTGACAAAGGAAGGCCAAGCAATCGTTTAATAAAACGAATGTATATAACTGCACAAATTTTGCAATTTCTGTTTCGCCTTTTGCAATAGATTAGACAAATTTAGCGCGATTCTTAACTTTCCATTTTCTTTGCTAACCACCATAGGAAATGTAAAAAGATAAGAAATATAAAAAAAATACTGAATTCGTCAACAATCTTTTTGGACATAAGCGAAGCCTACTTTTCCAGAAAACGAGCCTAGCCAAGCAGAGAATGCCAAGAAAATGAGCCAGACCTAAGAATTAAATTTTGGAACGACTTACGGTCAATGACTCAACTGCCAGCCGACAGCTTAGCAGCTTGCCGACGGCTCAAGAGCTCGCTGACAGCCCAACGGCATGACATGCCCGGACCAGAACACAGTTGCGCCGGACTTATAAATTGACATTACTTCTCGGCATATATACATTACATTGCAAGTGGCAAAGTAAAGTTTAGTGTAAAAATGGCAAAAACAAGGACGTCACCGGGGGTCCGCCTTCCCCCGCCAAGCCGACCGTCTAATCTCCCTAAATCGACTCAGAATTTCGACATCTATCCCTTATACTATGAATAAAATTCACCTCTAAACGTGTTGGAAACATAAAAGTTTCGTAACTTGTAGTTTGTCATTAAGCGGTAGGCGGGGATTACCCCCAATTGTCAACTGTCCTTCCGCCGGAAGCCATATTTACCGCCCCTCCCCCAAATATACGCACCCTAACAAACTGGAGGGGCACACCAATATCAAACTGGAGGGGGCACCAACAACAAACTGGAGGAGGACACCAATATCAAACTGGAGGGGAACACCACTATCAAACTGGAGGGGGGCACCAATATCAAACGGGAGGGGGCACCACCATCAAATTGAAGGGGCGCACCACTATCAAACTGGAGAGGTACCAATAACAAACCAAAGGGGACACCAATATCATACTGGAGCGAGCACCAATAACAAACTGGAGGGGGACACCAATATCAAACTGGATGGGGACACCACCATCAAACTGGAGGGAGGCACCACTATCAATCTGGAGCGGAGAACCAATAAAAAACTGGAGGGGACACCAATATCAAACTATAGGGGGACACTACTATCGAACTGGAGGGGGCGGCGATAACAAACTGGAGGGGGCTACCAATATCAAACTGGAGGATGGCACCAATAAGAAACTGGAGGAGGACACCAATATCAAATTAGAGGGGCCACCAATAACAAACTGGCGGGGGACAACAATATCAAAGTGGAGGAGGACATCACTATGAAACTGGAGGGGGCCAATAACAAACTGGAGGGGAACACCACTATCAAACTGGAGGGGGCACCAATATCAAACTGGAGGGCGCACCACCATCAAATTGAAGGGGCACCCCTATCAAACTGGGGGGTGCCAATAGCAAACTAGAGGGGACACCAATATCATACTGGAGGAAGCAGCAATAACATGCTACTAGAAAACTATTGTCGCTGCATTTATGTTAGTTTCTGTTGTCGCTACAATGGCATTGAGCAAGCTATTGATTTTGCGACAATAATATAGTTTCTTTGTTGAGTGCATCAAAAGCAAACGTTATTGCAACATCAATATTTATGTGCAATGCTATTGCTGGAACCAAAAACAGAAAATCATTACACTCTGCAATAATATAACGAAAATATATCGAATTTGCAATAGCTTACGGTGTGCTTTTCGTGCACGCAGCTCTCTGTGAACGACGCATGACCCGACCCATAACTGAATTAGCTATTGCTTACGATTGGACGCATCGAGTATAGATTCTGGTCCGGTACTTCCGGGAACGCCGTTGCTCGTGCCGCCCCTCCCTCTTTTTGGAAATAGACAAGGGAAAGCATGAAAGAATTGTTAGGATGTTAGCGTTTTAATCCGTGTTGCCTCGTATATTACTCCAATTGCCGTGATTGACTGGTACTGTATACAACTTCAAATAAAGTCTTGAAAATTACTCGATGCGTCCCGCGTTGTTCATCCTCAAGCGCAATAACTGCGTTCGAATGGACTGGCCAATCCCCCGTGCTACGGCTTGCAGCTGACAATATCCCAAGTCCTGACACGCGCGGTTCGCCACCAGTGCTTGTATACAAGAGTGACGGAATTATGGCTAGAGTGATCCACAAAATTATCTATCGAAGTCACTCGCGAAAATGTCACACCCAAATCGAGGATAAAATTTATTAGAAAAATTTCATCATCGCATATGAATGCGACAAATTTGTCAACTTACTAACTAGATAGTCCGACGATAAACTCTCAGGGAATGTCGGAAACCTGTGGGGGGCCACATAGGCCACAAACGGCTTAAGCGTTCGACGGTAATTTAATCGAGCTGAATCCAAAATATACTTTGCCTACCTAAATTACCTCGCAATTTCACTTTAAATTAAGGCAGACAAAACAACTTCCTTCAGACCAGTATAGGGAACATCGGTTGGACATTACGACTTGTGAGCAGGTTTCGATGTCAGCCTCCCTGGGGGACCTCAGTAATCATACCGATATACTAGACACGTGCACAACCAATCGGGCGGGGTCCGAACACATCTCGTGAAGCGCGCCTACGGCCTGCTAAGCTCCATAGCTTCTTGGGTCTGACAAAGAAAAGTGGTCAAATTACAAAATTCACGGTCCACACTTGAGGTTATGATAGCTGGGGTTGTATGGGCATGGTGTTAGGAAGTTGCGCCATGTTGCTGCGTCCCTTTATTACACTAGTATGTACATGATTGCACGCAGTGTTGTTCTTTTGCTTGCTTTTCCAGTTGCCTTACCGATGCCACCAATAATTCCGAAATAAATCAATGGCTGGTGCACGTGGCTTAAAAGTAAGCGTTCCGGAACCTAGCTACCTAATGTTACTCAACCCAACGATACCTTGTTACGACAAATAATTCTTCATCAGCACTTGAAATGCGTAAATTCAATTCGTAAATGGTTAATCACAACTTATTATACCACATATTTAATCAAGAATCGGTATGCCGCATCTCTAACCCCTTAACTGCAATATTTGTTCGCTATTCGCGTTTCATAGCATTGTATCTATTACTAGATAGGTGAGGTGATTCTTCTTGATACTGATTTTAAGCAAAGAACATTCCGCGAAAAATCCAGCGATAATGTTTGTTTAGGATATTATATACGGGCATTGTAGTGAAATTGAATTTTGGGATTTATGATTGCGCTAAGTAACGAAACGTGTTTAATGAATAAACAAGTTGCGTTGCCTGAAAGTACCAATGAACAGACCAGAAAATTAGTTTATGCATGAAGTATAAACAGATGTACTTTGAAGCGCAATAAAGGGTAGACCAAAATGAGCTACGATGCATTCCTGCGTCAACTACTGTTCTCACGAATCTCGGTACTAGTGTACAAATAGACTTGGCTTAAAAGCAGTACCTATAAGAATGACGTGCTAACTTGTACCAACTGCGGTTTGTGATATTTTGCAATAAACCTTTCACCTATCAGACCATCCTAAGGCAAATATTTTATTTGTAATGATAAACTACGTTCTTAAGAATTCTGATACATTCTACATTACACAAAACAATGTTTGACCCAGCGAAAGAGACCCACTAAATCTAAATTTCATCCATGAGTTTTCCAAGCCGAGCCGATCAGAGGCCAACTAGAGCCGAAATTTGAAGTTTTTGAACCGACCCACAATTAAATCGGATCGACCCGAGCCGGATTAAATTTGAGTCGAGCCGAGCCTGAAAAATTTGGTTCGTTCTCTCCTTTACCATATACATTTGTTACATGGCATACGTACATACGTGACATACGTACATTGATGATTTTGCAGTTGCTTGTCATTTGGTGCATATTGCATCACTGATTGTTATGACTTCCCCTTATAATTGACGAGTATCAGAGTTATATAAAAGTTATGTGAGGTTGATAAGCCAGCTGTCTCAGCACAGCATCTCGTAAATTATTGAGCCTGATTGATTCTCAAAACATGTTAATAGTTTCTTATTTGTATATTAAATTAACCACTCAGGGTTTGCGAGCGCATAGCGGGGTCGAGCTTTATGCTAATAACGCGTGGCTTATCCAATAATGCTATCTCTTTTATTGCCTACAACGGAGTTATTCATTTAATCAAGTCAGTTCATGATCGCAAGAGCTATGAACACCCTTTTGTCCACAAACACGATTTGAAATACGGTAAAAGTGCCGAATCCTACTCCTAACCCAAAACTGTACTGTATTTAGGGCAACAACCGGCTTAGAGGTTTATAATTAAACATTGACACATATAACTTAAAAAATATACATATGTATTTACTAGATGATATTAACTGTGGTGGGAAATGGCCGAAAGTCTCGTTGACCGACTGATCGGCCGGCCGGTGACTTTTATGGGTAGTGTACAACAGTACTTCGGTCCTCTACAAAATTAATTTTGCAAAATTTTTCTGTGATACTTTCTGATGTATCTAATTGTGATATTTGATACATAGTGTACACATAAACCTGCAATACTCTTTACGCAACAATTGATATTACAGTTTAGCAAATACTAAGTACCTCATCTATGCCAAACAGCTGCCAACTGTAGCTACACTTTAGAGTAACGCCAATAGCAACCGCAGTTATGTGGTAGAAAAACCTGCCTCCCTGTCCGCCCGGCCTGAACACCGGGCTTCGTGGCCCTGAACAAAGAGCTGTTCCGGAGTTTCTGTTTTGGCTTAATTACTGACTTCAGAACCCACTTCCAAATTTGCACAAATACCACATTTACAAGCCCCTGATTGCACATGTTCCCATTTTCACGAATTCATACATTTTTCAGTTTACTCAAATCCCAAAAATTTTCGGCCGACCATTTCCAGGTTCCAAGTGCTACAATTCCCAGGTTCAGCAAATTCGCTTGTACCCAAATTGTCATGTTTCAAAATGCCAATATTGCCAGATTCTATAAATTTCGACTTAAAATTTATAAATATTTATAAATATATAATTTTCAAAATGATTCATTTCCCAATTAAAAAATACGCAGGTTTTTGAAATTCGTACATTTCCAAAATTTCCGGATTCCCAAATATGCTTTTTCATAGCTACGATACTCCCATGTTCCTAAATTACGCAAATATATAAGTTTCCGAGTTCAAGTACTCCGAAGTTCTCAATTTCCGGCACTATCTAAAGGCTAAAACATCCTAGTTCCAAGGTTCATTCAATTCTCAAAATTCTCAGATCCCAAAATTCCCAGGTTCTTTGAATTCGACCATTTCCAATATTTTCAGATTTCAAAGTTCTCAGGTTCCCAAATTCCCAGGTTCTAGGTTAAGTTTTACGAATTTAGATTTATATACAGTTATATAGGTATATAGAAGGACAGGGAGGGAGGTTTGGAGCCCGGCGGTGACCCCGGTGGGTCGCGGGCGGGGTACCCTCCCGGCCGGCTGTTCCTTCGGATGTGCCCGTCCTTGGCTCCAGAGAGGGTCCCCTCCTGTGGTGCGGTCATCCTCGCAAAAGCGGCATCTGTTTCATGGAGAATCTTAAATCAGACTAGACACAAACTCCACAACTAAGATATAATCGTATAACGTTCGTACGGTCGCGCATGGAAAGTACAAGAAAGGTATGGGAATTGGTGGCACATACCGGCAGACGCAACAAAGGGATGAGCAGATAGCTGAAACTCTTTTGTAATTTTGCTTATATATCGACTTCGTCTCAGACAGACATACAAACGTGTTATGTCATGTAGGCTGCCATGTAGGTATTATAAAGTGAGACATCATGAAAATGGGTCGGGGTTCAACTTCGGATGTCATTCTGTTTCCTATTGAGAATTAATTTTTATATTTAGTAATAATTTAATATTTTAATAATTATTAATAATTTGAGACAAAAATTATTTTGATTTTGAGAACGTCTGGCTTCAGAAGTAAACAAGTTAAGTAGGGCTTGAAGAACAACGGAAATTCCTTCCAAAATTTTTGACGTCTGCCCCAGATCTGTAGGTGCAGATCTTTTGTTGTCTTTAGTCTCGCAAATAAGACTTTTGGTTTACGGTAATCGAAGATTCGCCAACTTTTAAACTTTTTCGATTGGCGCTCGGATTTAAAACTCGGAAATGAGAGACGACGGAAAATTCCTAAGATCGGCTCACATGTCGTAGGCAAATGTATCGACTTATGAATAGCTCCGAAGTTGCCAACCTTGCATCTTTTCAGTTTAAAATGTGTGAGAGTTTTCTTGCAGTCCTCCATCTAAAACGATCGATAATGCCAGAAGCATGGGTAGACAGTTAGGATTTGCCTCTTTAGAACTTATGGACTGGCAAGCAGTAAATTCGGAACAAACTAGTGCAACAAATCGCGGACAAGTAATCAGAGCTTAAAACGATCCAAAATAGTGACGTGGTTCGAATTGGGTTCAAACCGGGGACAAAGCACGACTTCCAGCATGCGCGCCCACGCTTTGATTTTCACTCCGATGTGAAAAAAGTTTTTCCCTAGACCGGACGAAGGCAAAACCCTCAAATTTTCACAAAGCGACTTGATCGCTGGCTTTTCAGATTCTTGTTTATTTCGGCAATATCACCCATTAGGTTGTGCATACTTTCAGATTCGGGGTTTGGATATATCTTGGGTGTGAAGTGTGCATTCATATTTCTTTTCCTTTTTCTCTCTCTGTCACCACAGGTATTTCGGCATATATATCATCGCACGATGACAGAGGCGTTCGCTCGCCAATATCCCTCAAACGCCCAATGAAATATTAAATTTACGGGCGTTCGAGCGAGCGCAAGGCAGTAAAAATTGCACTGCATTGCAATATGTAACAACACACAAGCAGCAACACAGAATCAAGCCATGGGATGAGGACAAGAGACGAAGTAAGGAAAAAGTGAAGCTCGTAGGATAGGGGTCTGAAAAGTTGGGCCCAACTTGCCAGTCCTGAATAGGTTGAGATTCTATAGGATTCCACAGGTAGGTTCGGAATAAGATTCAGTAGAATCAGTTAAGACGTAGGTGAAAATGCGATTGGGAGTCATCTTTAGGCTAGACCAGTACTCGACCTAAGAGTAGGACAACTGCCCTTATGGACTTTTAATCTAGAGTAGGAACCGGTCTACCCTTGGTATTTGTCAAAATTCGAAACCAGTGTGAATTCTTCAAAATTAGGCGATACGAACATCGTACAAATGCCCCCTATAGTGTGCCTTTTCGGCCAACTTTGAAAGCTCATACATTGGGTCTCTTAAGTAGGAGAAATGCCCCTCCGAACTTTTCAGATAACCTGGCTACTGAACCATTGTGATAGATGGTTAGTCCCGGAAAAACCTTCATATCCACCAGAAAATACCTCGCCTAACTTGGCACCGAATGTCCCCCTTCCATTATATATATAACTTGAGCTGACTTTGGAACTTTTCCGCAACCAATTTATAAGTAGGATAATTGTCCTGGTACTTGCCGACCAGCCCGATAGTTGAACTATCTTAGCTCCAAGTTGGTTTTGTAATATAGATTTGGCTCATCGGAATACGCTCTCACGAGCTTGCTACAAAATGTCATTCACCGGGCGGATACGTTTTGCTTCAACTTTGAGCCCTTAGGTTCATGCCATTTCACATTGGAGCGATGTCCTCCATTGTAGGTTCTCGGATAGACCGAGAACTGAACTTGTAGGAGATTTATTAGTTTTAATTCCTTGCTCAAAAATGCCCGAAAATTTGACGATCCAGGTGTGTAGAAGTCGCCCCCCACAAATTGTGCACAATACGCTCCCGTACGAGTGATTCCTAGAGCAGCTTTGAACCTTCGAGGCCTTCTTAGTTGTGATGGGAAGGATACCCTCCCGGGTTTTTGGATAGGTAGCAATCAAGACTGTTTCAAGAGTTCACTAGTTTCGGTTCTTCTTCAAAGAACATAGGAAAATAGGGTAACCGAGTCGACATGAAGCACACATTGTTAGAGATCGCAAATCTGAACTAAATTAACTTTATCCCAACGTAATTTCACCATTACAGTCATAACAAATGCCCCCATGGTCAATTAGCCTGGAACTAGGACTGCCCGAACAAGAGTGCACTACCAAATCGAGCATTGGCTTAAGGACATCCTCAAGCCACCCAAAAGGTTACACTTTGATGTCTAATGATGTCAGTTGCATTTTCACTTGTAACTGGCAAAAATTGCTCATAAATAAGTTGACTGAGCAATCTTAGTTTTACAAAGGCTGCCTATTTAAGCTGTAGTGGACAATGCTCATAATCTCGCAAGTAAGCAACTTAGGGATCGCGGGAAGAAAAGGATCTCACCTCACTGACGAGTACATTAGCTTGGGCAGAGCCTCAGGCCACCTAAAATGTTTCATGGGATATGTAAACAGATATCACCCTAAGTTGTACCTGGGTTGGTACCTTCTCCCAAATAACTACCACGAAGAATCTTTACAGAACATAGGCTCCTAGTTGTATAGAGTTGTGGTTATCACTACATATCTACGTTAGTGTTGTTGACTGTTTCATGAGAGCAGAGTCCCATATACCCTCAACTCCTTAGCCTGGAGATACCCTCAGGCCACACAAAATTTAAGAGTCATACATTGAGAAAACGAAATGCCCTCATTAACGCAATTATGCTTCGCAGGTAGCTGTGTTTGGCCATCCATGAGTTTACTCTCAACTTTACCTGGGTTAAGCACTACACGCTACGGTGGTAACCCTGAGCAGCCGAAACAAGGGCGAGATGATTGATTATACCGACAAGTGACCAGGAACTTAAATAGAAAACTTACTAGGGACAATTTAATCTCCCTGAAGTAATCCGAAAAGCAGTCATAGCTTGTCAGGAGACAATCAGAGATTAATAGGCAATCGGCTCCTGGGTTCTAGATTGTAAGAGAGGGAGTCGAGGTTAGACTGGGGCGTCGAGGAATTGCCTCGTTACGCACATCGGCCCAGTGGTTGTGGAGACGGAATACTAAAACAGAGATTGAAACTCCTAGATTCTCCGCTAGGAAACACCCAAGTTTCGCCGGTTTAGGTAACGACTGACTGAGGGAACTTGCCTTAGGAAGAAACTCCGTAGGCAAGATAGGGAGCAAAATTTATCTTATCCGTGGGCTCGTTTCAGAGTTCCGGCATACCGGGAAGATAGAAAAAGGGGAAGCACCGGTCTCTCACAAGAGCTTCGAGAGCTATAAACTGTCAGGGTGCCAGCGTCGCTCTCAGTAAATGAGCGCATCACGGTACGGGTTCTCGCGAGTTTTGCGATCTACCCTTAGCGTACCGTGGTACGAACCCCAAGTTTCCCCTTTCTCTTCTAAACAGGGAAAAATGATACGAAATATTAAGTTCCCCTGTTGAGTTTGATCATATATAATGGTTAATCTGAGATAACAACAGTGATAAGGAAAGCCGAATATTTCGCCCCCTGCCCTCGTCCGTTCATGGCAAATGTTTTACTTGGATAACCTAAAAGGTGAGGCTACTGCCTTTGTCCCGAGCGCCGGCTCATAGGAAACGTTGAAGTATGGAAACCGTACGACAAAGGGTTTGTGCGTTCGCCGATCAGCCATCGCCGCGACGAATCACATGGTGACCTATAAACCGGCGATCACGCGTCCCAATAAGCCGGTGTTAACCGGCGGGTCATCCAACGACCATGAACGTGAAGTATCCTATTACACACGGTTGATCCTCGTAGGACGCGCTTACTACTCACCGGGTAGTCCCTAACGCGTACCGCCTGTATAACCGGTTACCTGTTGCATATCCACAAGGTTGGTTTACTTGATAATCTTTCAACCGGTTAACAGCAGCGCGGCCGAGTGGTTTGGTCAAGTAACGAATTCTCCTGATGAAGACTGCCTTCGGCTGTCTTGGATCGAAGCCCAGCTATGGTCATAACAGGGGACATGCTTAGTCTTTTTGGTCCACGTCGACCGGTATCACAAAAAGTGGATCTTTTGACACCCCTTCGGCGATCGTCCCTTATCCACAGGATACCGATCGAAGATAACGCCAGTGACTCTTCGGCTTTGACCTTGGTTGATCGGGGAATAATCAATTTTCCCTAGCTTAATATTTAGTCTACCGTAGTGGCAAATCTTTTTAGGACTTATAGGTTGGAGACCGGCTGCGACCATTCAGAAATTGCAATACGATCTGAAAAGGTCGAAAACGAATGTGTGCACCCGGAATCGAGACAAAACTGGTAAATGTGTTCAGCTAATTAATCTCCGAGCTAAGTATCATATTGACAGGTTTGAAAGTCCACGTTGCCCAATGGCTATTCTCTTGACGGCACTCGTGTAACTGACCTTAATGTTAGGAAAAGAGTAGAAGGAACTCTACTTATTTGCTCATATGCTCAGGATCACGCTCGACTGACTTGGTTGACATTGCTAGACCTACCCATTGCCAAGGGCGATGTGATTTCTGAAAGTCGTTCAGTAAGAAAAAGGTCGCGCTAGGACGAACTCGTAAATGTATTCAGCTAATTAATCTCCGAGCTAAGTATCATATTGACAGGTTTGAAAGTCCACGTTGCCCAATGACTATTCTCTTGACGGCACTCGTGTAACTGACCTTAATGTTAGGAAGAGAGTAGAAGGAACTCTAGTTATTTGCTCATATACTCAGGAACATGCTCGACTGACTTGGTTGACATTGTTAGACCTACCCATCGACAAGGGCGATGTGATTTCTGAAAGTCGGTCAGTAAGAAAAATGTCGCGCTAGGACGAACCTTTATTACAAGCAAACTACAGAGCCGGAGACGGTGCTGTCCTAGTTGCGTTGTTCTTCGCGTCGCTTTACTTTATCCGTAGTTAGGTTTGTTGCATCGCAACAAGTCGCCCCCTTTTTTGTTTCATGCCGGATCGCGCCGTTACAGACTTAATACGCGAAGGACAAAATACGCGTAGATAAAACATATCAAACCCACATACGATTTGTCGAACACTTCAGGAATATAATTGTCATAGTTATTTGCAAAGTGCTTAAAGTCGGGAGTACCCAACCGAGTGCACTGTATTAGTTATATAGCCATCCGGCAATCGAACGATTTACTTAGGAGCTATAGCTCATACATTACTGGTCAGGTATTAAAGGAATAGTAGTTTCGGACTGACTAGGTATCAAAATCCGAATTGCCACATTTGTCAAGCTAAGTTGTGAGGAAATCGATAGGCGAGTCTACTCCTCTACGGAACTTATGCTCCAATGATATACTGCCTTGTATTGTACCATACATTGTGTCATATTTATATCTTCATACATGCTATTTATGCATTGTTGTTGTCTAATAATTTGGCATGCAAATTGTCCGCCCAATACCACTGCATTCAGAGCGACCAATAGTCTTTACACATTTTCGACTGAAAAGCAATGACTTTTATTCCCTTTTTTGTACGAACCATAGGGCACCCTAAATTGAGAAGCGGTAGAGTCCATTTTCCGAGTACAATAGCTGGCGGATGATATCGCGAAATTGAATCCTCTGAGAAACCTGCCGAAATCCTAATCGTGAACGATATAGTATATAATTTCGGTGTCCATTTCTGTATAGCTTGATCATCACGACTCGATTGTTTCAGTGCCGCCTAGTATGCCTCCTTCTAATAACCCCAGCAATTCCTACTGATATACTATACTTCGTGCCTTACTTGTATATATATCGCAATAATTTTAAAGAAAATTCAATCCTGGGGTGTCTAGTGTTCGTTTTCTGGCAGCGATTATATGTTTTAAATGTTTTGTCCGGTTAATCGACCAAAGTCCTACACCGAGGCATGCAGGGGTCAAATTTCAACGTGTACCGTTTATCTCCTATACTAAGTAGAAGAAAGAGAAGGTGCGAGAGAAAAAGGTCCATCAAAATCTTAAGACATAACCCGCATATCAAGAACAATCAATGTCAACTGTTAACAAATTTACTTCGCCAAATTACATCGACACAATAATTAATCCAATCACTATACGCTAATGATAATCCCACCAAGTAGGATAACAAACCCGACTATAAACTTTCAGGGAATTGTCGGAACCTTGTAGAGGCAACATTGGTCAAGCCTTTTCGCTGAGAGAATTCATGCCCAAAGCGGCCTAGATCGGGTCAAATTTTACACAGCTACGATGCCTCGCTACTCTCGCTTAAATGATTCACGCTCTACTCCTCTGTGTTTAAACATCAATCAACTTCCGAGTGAGATCGAGATAGGGAATATATAGTATGTCACTATGACCTGTGAGCAGGTGTCAGTGTCAGCCTCACTGGGAGACCTCAGCAATCATACCACATTCTAGACATGTGCGCAACCAATCGGGCGGTGTCCGAATACACTTCGTGAAGGGCGCCTGCGGCCTGCTAAGCTCCATAGGTTCTTGAGTCTGCCCAACGAAACTCGCTAAGTGGGCAAAACAGCGCATATTTAGGTCCACCCTTGAGCTTATGATAGCCGGGATCGTATGGGCACGGCGTTAGGAAGTTGCGCCATGCAGCTGCGTCCCGTTGTTACACTATACATGTAAGGTACTCGGCTTATCTTGGAAGCGGTTTTGTCATCGTTTGTAGTTGTTTGTATGTCAATTGTAAGTTTTTAGACAGTACTTGCATATGCTACGGTCGTGGGAAGGAACAGATACTGCTGTCTAGGGCTGTCAATCTTCGCAAAATTGACGTAATGCACCACGCAGCTAAACAACCTTCTGGTTGGCTTCTTATTACGAATTTAGAGCAATCATCTTCTCAGTGGTACTAGCATGATGAACTTGCTATGTCTGGCGATTTTGATATGGTTGAAGACATGGGTTTAGATCGTTCACATGTATGATCAAGAATCGGGTGCAGCGGAATTATAACAGTATAGTTGAATTTCTGCGATGTTTATAGGTATACTTGTCTGAATAACGACTCTCACCGTTTTGTTAGATGCACATGGAAGTAAGTCACTGCTTGATAGAAAATATGCGACGCTGAATCAGGCCTACGTTACCTAAGGGGCTGTCGTTATATATATCTCAAAATAAGCACAGCTTGCTGCGGCATATAAGGCTAATATAAGGACACCGTTTTAGGCTAACGCTCAGAACAACGAACGACACAGCATGAGTTTTACTTCAGTCCTTAACAGCTACATGGGCCATGAATCTGATACATCCGTAATTCATTATGCACACCGTGTTTCGTTACAATTTTACTAATTACAATTCCGTGTCCAAAAACCCTGGCGAATTCAGGGGACTGCAGCTCCCATCCCCCATCCCGTCAGACCTAAGTTGGGTCATCGGAAACTTGAAAAATATAAAATGTGTCAGTATATTAGTTGATCAAGGATGGTTTGCTGTCCGAGTCCTCCAAATATTTCTGGATTCCCCGCAGTTTGTAGGCATACTCTGTCTTATAGTGAATTTGTTAACGACAAAGCTACATTGTGTAAGCATTTTAAGTGTTGCCAAAGCAAAAAAATGAGACATACATCATGTTCCTTCTATTCTAGAAAACAATAGGGCGGAGAAAACAGTAATAAACTATATTTTAGAATTAAGACAGTTTAAAACTTCTTCGAGTCTAATGGAGGGGACGACGATTCGTGATCCTTGTTTAAAATATATCCGTGCTTTACCTCAACTCAGTGAGAATGAAAGGGCAAAAATAGAAGTGCCTTGCCTTTATCCAAGAGGAAGTCAGCGCGGCTATAAAAGATTGACTTGGTGTTGGTTCAAAACTAAGTTCGTTGTACAAAACATTTCATGAAGTAAGTTTCCGTTTGCGGAGTTTGACTCCATTTTGGATGGTAATCTAACATTCGTAGCGGTAAGCGTAGCACGCGTCATTTCGTTATTTTTAGATAAGGGAAACCCGCTTGATCAAACGAGTTTAGTCTTTTTATTGGGCCAGTGATATTTTGCATTTTAATTATAACAGTGTGTAACCTGGTAGGAACTACCAACATTCCGATTGTATGTTTCGTGCACCTGCAGTTCCAGGTATCTAGAGTATTGAAATGGCTGATGAAGACAGACGAATCTCACTTCAATTGCCAAACATCAAATCGAAACTGTCAAATGCAACATGGTACCCAAGCAAACGCAAGGAGAACGTAGTCGAACCTATAACGATACTGAGAAGCCAATATCGTGTGAAAATACTCGAAGACGAAGATAGTGACAACGTCGTTGCCGCATCGAAATGGGATTCCAATATATCGATGGAATCGGGTTATCAATAGAACAGTCAACTGCAATTGTTTTGTTATAACAATTATTTCTGTTCAGTCATATAATAAATTGATTATCGATGAAAACATTTAGATATCGGCATACAAAGTGAGTCTCTGCACGCAGCATGCTCTTCTATTCCCGTTTACTTCGCTTAAGAAATCATATTTCAATACTTAAATGCGTATCCATGAGTCAATACCTACAAGAAATTTGGTAAACCTAATATTATTGCTTCCACAACAACAAGGACCAGCAGGCTCAAACTACTACTGGTCGACGATGTGACAAGCACACGGATAGAGGTAATGCGCCGTTCACCGAATAATGCGTACAGCGACTGGAATATTTGTGTTACAAACGAATGCGTTGTCCGTACCTTGTTGCAAACGATCGATCGTCCGTAGATCAGGTTATAGACGACAAGGTGTCTATAAATTGATCTCCGCACGCAGCATGCTCTTCTATTCCAGTTTACTTCGCTTAAGAAATCATATTTCAATACTTAAATGCGTATCCATGAGTCAATACCTACAAGAAATTTGGTAAACCTAATATTATTGCTTCCACAACAACAA
Organism: Trileptium ribeirensis; assembly: GCA_030248225.1. NCBI lineage: Eukaryota > Metazoa > Nematoda > Enoplea > Enoplida > Thoracostomopsidae > Trileptium > Trileptium ribeirensis. The sequence goes on from JASANE010010848.1 coordinate 22,827, forward strand.
GGACCAGCAGGCTCAAACTACTACTGGTCGACGATGTGACAAGCACACGGATAGAGTTAAATTTTGACGCTAGGGTGGGACTCTAGCTTATAGTCCGTTCCTTTAGTTGAACGCTTTCTAGGATCTAATAGAGCCGTACATGACTTAAAAATCCTAAAATACTACATGATCCAAAGAACTGTGATTGGGGATTGGGACGTTAACAACTCGTTGATCGGCCAGCACTTTCTTCCGTTGAAACCTCCTGGAGCGTATGGTACAGAAAAAAAGCTTTTATTCTAGCCCGCGATCGCTCAAACGAGCTAGTCCGGTGTCTTAAAATAAGGTGTGCTTGTACTGCGTGGAAAACTATGCTTATAAAATAGTACAAAAAGAATCAGTGTTTAGAAAACAAGAAAGCTATCATAAAACGCAAATAAGTGAATTGAAACAAACCAAGATATCCGAGGCACAGATCGTTACCGTCCTAGAACTTTACTTCCACCATCGCCCCCGGCCGGGGTCGACTCTCGGTTAATGCGCCGTGCCCGATTTCCAAATTCGCTTAGCTCTAGAGGAATGCAGTACACAGGTAAATTTGACTACTTACACAGAGGACCTGGCCGAGCCCACAACGGCACAGGCCCTCGTTTCCTAAGTATGCGTTCACTCTACCTCAAACGCAGCATGTGCAACGAACTTTCATTTAAGCTGCAAACTTTGAAAGCAAGCAAATCAACAAAGAATCCAAAAGAAATGCCACCAAACACTCAATTATTATAGAAACTTTTAACCGTGGTCTTCTCAGGAGAATTTTTCCGAGCCTAACTCAGGTCAGAACGTCATGTAAACTGAAGATGTGTGATATCCGAACATGGTTACTTTGTAGTCTAAAGACCACGGGAAACCAGAAAGACTTCGGCTAGAGAGGTTTCTAATCACCCGAATCAGAACTCGACCTTGTTGATAGGTTCCAAGTAACACTATGCGTAGCTCATTCGGAGGTTTTCCGAAAGGCGGACGGAAAAATCGACTCGACAGAGGTACTGGCGATAGGCTACCGACGACTATGAAATTTAATGGTCCTCTACCGATCCACGCGACAACCGGGTAAAAACGTTAAAGAGAGTGAGCGTCGGAGCCGGTCAGTAAAGTCGATCGAACTCCGCGGTGCCGAAGTCAGACTAATTCGACTTTTTCGAACGTTGGTCCCAACCTCGGATTTTTCGCCTATGTTATGAGATAGCGATCTTGTCGCTATCCAATCGTCGGCGGTTTCGTTACGCCCCGTTTTTGTCGAATGTAGGCGTGATACCCAATGGAAAAAATCTCGTGGCACTTGAAGCTGACAGCTTCCGTAAACTGTCGTCGTCCTTAGGGACGGTCGGCTTCAATCGAAATCGTCGACATCAAATTTGAACCCCCGAGAAGTCGCAGGTCAAACATCTGTCATTTCGACCCACTTTTCCCACAAAACTGTGAATTCTGAAGCATTTATTTCCGTATTTACACAGATTTGATCGTCCCATTAGTGCCGGATGTTCTTTTAATTTAAATCCAAAGCATCTATCATTAGAACGATGTCCTGTCAAAGATCGTTTGGACCGGTAGCAGTGAACTTCGGGACACATAATTTCCCGCATCGCTTCCAATCCAGGTCAAAATTGCAATCTGTTTCTTCTTTTTTGATTGCTCAACCGTTTCCTCGTTGCATGAATCAATCATGTTGCGTCGGTCGTAATAACCGGAAGGCAAGCAAACACCTATCCTCCGCGTAATTCTCGCAGACATCGCGATCAATCTACTAAGCGGATGAAATGGCGTGTTATATCCTGCTTATGCCTCGTACCAGCACCATATGCTGCTTCATTTTACCACTGTCATTGTCGTCGTGGTTTGCCGACTAGCTAACTGCTACATGAAAGATGATGCTTAATCATGAGGACATCTCAGAACGTCAAGCAAAATCGCATCCTTTTTGTCTTTCCTAGTTGGAAGGGTTAGCTTTCAAGCTTCACAGGGGTGTGGGCCATCGGACTGGACCTGGCCTGGGGCAGGGGACGTGGCATCCACCCGGGGAGCGTTCGGCAAACGGGAACCCTCGGCCTGGCCTCCCGGGGACCGCCACCGGTCCCCAAACCTGCCCCCATTTCGTCCCGGCAAGTCCGTCCTTTTATATTTATATAGAATATAAAACTCCAAATTTTACATAAATTTATATGTTAAATATATACATATATGTGGCGTTCTTCTTCGTTTTTTCTTTTTGTCCTTCTTTCTTTCTTTGGGTGTCCTCGTCGTCGCCGGTTTCGATCGTCAATTAGACGAGGACACGAAGACTACCATGGCGGGCGGCGAGTACAGAACGAACAACAACGGCAACCAAAAGGTCAGCCGAGGAAAAGAGGAAGAAAAGAAAACAACAAGGAAAGGACGAAAAGAGAGACAGCGAAAAAGAAAGGAAAAGGAGAGGAACACGGGCGGGCAGGACAATATGTTCTCGAGGGATGTCGGTGGGTCTGGGCGAGATTCGTTCCCAGGACGAAAAACGGGGTCGAATGACACCAAACGCGAGGGGAGTAGACACAGTATTGGGGCCAGACCCACTCGGGTCGTTGTACTATAACAGTATAGAGGACTTTGGCAGCCTCTCCCGCCCTAACGGCTGGACAGAACGACACCCGCTATGAAGCGTTGGACTCGCCACGATTGGGTGATTCAAATGAGGGGCGATCCACGGAATTAGAAAAGTGTTAAAATGACTGCGATAGGGAGAGTTTTAACGAAGGTGAGGGCGCTTTCAAAGGCCGTCCCGCGTTAACGGGAGGGAGGATGTTTCGACGTGTTGAACGCAATGAGGGGCGATTTGCCCACCTTTAAGTTGGGAATAAGATTTTAAATATGTCGTACCCACAGTTAGTTATTTCTTTAAATTGGGGGCCCTTTGGCGAGTTGTAGCGGGCTAGCGGGGCATCGTTATGTTCGCCAAGAGCAGGCGAGTTAAATCAGGGGCCACATGTGCACATTTACAGTCGGGAATGGGGTAGGGAGATGGTGCAAAACCGACAGGATTTTATGTCAAATTTTCGTAATGTATTATGAAATGGTCGCAAAACAGAAGGATAACTCATATAACAGCGGGGTGACTTGTCAGATCGAGACCCGCTTGGGCTCGTTAGATGCCTAAGAGAAGGTGCTACGTAATGATGTGTGAGATTCCGGTCGGCTGTTCGGCAATAAAAAGAAGGACTGGTTACCATGGCGCTAGTCAGACGATTTTAGATGCTGACAGCATAAAGCGGGAGATTCTGCGGCAGTCTTTTGGTGAGTCAAGAGGCGCAGCCAAGCCCATCGGTGTTCTCTGGTTGTCCGGGGGCAGTTGTTGTTTGGTAAGATAGGCGGTTTTATCGAGAGCGGCCTGGTTCGGAAGAATAACCGGTCCCAAAAGCGACGATTCACCGAAGTCGGTTGGAACTGCTGACCAAACATGGAGGTTTCGGACACTGGGGTTGACACAGAGAACACAAATTAGGGAATTCGGCCGATGGGGGCGAGAAAAGACGCAGGGAGCGTTGAAATCAGCAATCTACCTATATACATATATGCATACATATATACATAAATACGCCTGTCCCAAACCACTACCAACAACCAAACTTAGCGTAAATAACGTTGTTGCTTAATCTTACGGTTAGATCCGCGTGCGATTTGAGGTATTTCGACCTTATCAGAAAACACGTAAAATTTTCTATCAAAAAGTAATCGGAGGATTGTCCGAAATCCGAACCGGTAAGCGTCTATGAGCCGACAAACAGGCCCGACAGCCGTCGTTTTCGAATACTCAGAAACAACCGTACCCCCTGATTTCCATTAGCTTAAGCTTGTAGCTTATCTGTCATTGTCGCGACCATGGCCACACGTATTATTCGCGACCATGGCTACACGTATTATTCGACCTAAGTAGGATTGACACTTTTGGTTTTGATTGCTAGGGGGCCAATGGCGTAACTTGAATAATCAGTGGCCTCCTATTCCCGAACGGTCATAACCGTAAAGTTTTACTGCTGGGAGGCGACGGGTCGAGTTCCGGTAGTGTTCTCAAGTTTCCATTTTGAGGCCTAATACCCTATGCTAGTCGGCGACCCTACTTCGAACTCTGGTTTACTCGAGGCCGAGTCCCTTTTACAGATGTTCGCCTTGAATTATCCAGATAATCTCCAAATGACAGTACACTAGTAACAGAACAGACATGCAAATGCGATGATAATGATGGCAACAATAAACGCACATATACAATAGCGGTTAACAAGCAACAAGCATTAGTGAATGATTAGTTAATAAGAAACGATCAGTTATTAATAGAACCATGGCACAATGCAGTACACCATCCGTCCTAGCAAAATTTCGATTTCCGCCGATTTTATATTGGTACGCCGGGATTCCACTTGAAATCCAATGTCTCCTGATGGGGTTCAGTTTGGGCTGTGCTTGCGTGATTTTAGCACCCAAAATCCGGTAAAAGCACGTAACGGGCCGGCACTGTCCTGTTACAAAAAAGCAACCAATTTCTGGAATTCTGCACATATAGTGTTACTATGTGCTGTGCTAAGACCAGTAGGTTAACACCATTCCCAGAGGAAGCCGTATTTGATAGATTCTGGTACGAAAAATACTTTGGCACCTTATTTCGCAGCCATAACTGATACCTCGGTATGTAGGAATCTATCGATTATATGCACATGATAAGACCCAGCCGACTGTCAAAAATTATGACAAATACCGTCAATCGTCCTCAAACAACAACTATGATAATTACGCCATTTTGAGACAAAATTGGTTATTTTTACTATCTTTTTCAGTAACTATAGGTTGTTATCGACTAAATAAGAATCTTATAGTTGCAATAGCTCAGGTCACTCCTATTGTAAATTTTTTATCAAATCACTTTACCTGTTACCGTATTATAAACGGAAACAACAATATTAGACTTTAATTTGGTTGTAAAGTAGAAGTTAATTAACCTTGGCGCGTGGAAAAGGAAACTCTTAATAATATGTGTCGGTGCTAAGATGCATTTTATGGTTGAAAAAATTAGGGATATCTGCCTATTCGATAGTCAATTGCAGTTGTACTTGTAATAAAAAATATGCATTAATGCAGTAACGCAGTAAATCAGAAACTGATTGGACTATCTTTAGCAACAATTTACAGCTATTGGTTTCTAACTTGGAAAGGTTTACTGCGTATCTTGCGTCGTGGAGTATTTTATCTGTTGCAATATATTAATGATTCTTAGGCGACGGTTGCGTTTGCCTACAATTTGGAAGAATATGTGTGTTTTATTTGTCCACCTTTGAGTGCAGGAACTAGAATTTTTTTGTACTTTTTGAATTTGAATTTTCCTGCTTTTTGTAGAACTAAGATTTAGTATTACCATGGTCAAACCCATTCAGTAAAAAACATTTTGATGACAATATATATTTTATATAATGGTATATTTTCTACTTGCGAACTCTTATTCTCATCGTATGGCCGCTTAGCTGAACGTGCGCATGGCATTTTGACCTTGGAGGTACTTCACACCATTTCACTTGGAAACCATGTGCATGTCAGTACGCAGTGCTGTAGGGTAGTTCGAAGGAACCAATACCTTTTAGCTCGACGCCATTGTAATCTACGAGCCTTATTTATGGGTTTGGGTACTTAGTTTGAACGTTGAATATACGAAAATTTAAGTAGATACTGCGGCATAAGAGAACTACCGATGTTAATGCCTGGTACCAGGGTACTCTGGTAGTTAATCGGGAAGCTGGACAGTTTAGTCGGGTTGGATACCCGTGTAGCTGTTTACTACCCGAATTTGACGCCTAGAAGGTTGGTCAAAGGTAGGGGGAAAATTGGCAAAATGAGTACCAAAAATTTGAAAATTTGAGTCCCAATATATTTCAAAAAATTTATCCCCACGCCGACACCATAATTCCCATAGCAACCACCTCCCCTTCGTGGCACAAGCTATCCCCATGGGATGTCGGACCACGCACATGTATGACGCTACTAGTTATTATTATAATAACGAATAATATAATAAATTATAGAAAATATATATTATAAAATATATTTTGGTACCATAGAAAAATTACATTACCTTTGGGTTTAGGTAACGTTATATAAAATGTAATCCTGCAACAAGTAAGTTTTACCCCGCTAGATCCTGAACTCGAAGATGGACACCCACACATGTTCTTCAGAGTTGTAGGCAAAAGTAACAGTCGCGTAGTAATCATTAACAATTTGCAACAGATAATACTTCAAACAAGATACACCGTAAAACGTTTCAAATTAGAAATCAATAGTTATAAACCTCCTGCTAAAGATAGATCATCCTGTTTTTTGGTTACTTTGTTAATGCAGAATTTTAGTGCATCAGTCACTACAACCCATAAACGAATAGGCGGATATACATAATTTTTTACAATATAATGCGTTTAACCATCGGCACATATTGATAAAAACCATATTTATATGTTTCCTTTTCGATGCGCCACAGTTAATCTACTCTTGCTTAATACCAGAATCACACTGAGTATTGTTGTTTCTGTCTATTACATGTAACCGCTAAAGTGATTTTCACAATATAGGTCACCTGGAATATTAATATAAAACTATAACTATACGATAAAAAACTATAATCCATTTTACGCCAAACAGAAAGTTTTTTAGACCGAATAAATGTAATAAACTACACACCAGTAGATTTCTTTCATCAATTCGAGTCGAACGGTACCCAAAATGACCATATTCCAACGAAGAAAATTATTGGGTTCTCAAAATTAATTAAAAAAATAAAAAGAGTTTCCAAGGAGGTGGGTAAATTGTGTATTTTATGAACCGCCTCATCGAGCTGAATCGTCTGATACCAAAATCAGCTCTGTATCTTCAAAATTGACCGATGGGGGATAACGGAAAATCACCGAAACGTCCACATTTAGCAGACATGGGTTAGTCTAATAGTCTGACAAGACAAGACCTGAAGCTGGCATAGGGCTTCACCTCTGGTCAGTTTACCTTCTCTTGCTTAGACGGAAAAAAATTCACGTTCTTTTAGCTATTCATATGTAATCGGTTTTTAGCGCCAGTTGGATTTTTTCCTGTCTCCCTTCCAGCCCTTCAGGTTTGTTGTCGTGGCTGCTTTCTTGCATAAAACCTCTGTATTGAGCTACAGACACTTCATGTGAGATCTCTTTTAAAAATAAAATGCTAGTACCTGCTTTTAGTTGGAAATTCATTATTGATCAGCTTGTATACATATGTATATTTGTTGTAGAATTTAGCTATAATAATACATAGATTTAAACGGTCTATTTTTGAATATTTCGTACATGAATTACTATGCTTCCATTAATTAGTTAGCTAGGCCGTGCATTCTATATCGCATTTAATGTATGTAAAGGGTTTTGTCGACTTTGTTGGGTACTATATTTTTCAATAGGCCCTGTGGTCAGTCCTACACCACGAAAAGATAGGAAAGTAGCAGCCCAAAAGTTGGGCTGGGATGTTATTGTAACATACGATCGCCCACCTTAGGTTCCGCAAGCAGGCGCTCTACCGACTGAGCTATAACTGCCAGACATCACAGCAGATAAACTTTTATATTCAGGATAGTCGCGTCTTTCACCGCTGGCCTATATTTTTATAAATTATTATAAGTTCTTGCATAATTCAATATATATTTTATTTTATTTTTCCATTAATAATGCACATAAGCAGGCGGCACTCTATTAGGAGGGACTTGGTTTGGAGCGCAAGTTTCACAATTAGGAGGGCTTGGGTTGGGGCGCAGGTTTCAGAATTAGGAAGGGATAGGATTGACGCGCAGGTTTTCGATTCATTGTACAGAGGGGGCAGTAGTACCCGACCTTCACTTACAACTTCCATCTTAGGTAGTATAAATTCATTAGGTGCAGTGATAAATCCTAAAGAGGGTGAAAGCAGCTGCCAAAAAGTTGGGCTGGGATAAGAATCGAATCCGTTGCAACCGTCATCGTCATGAATAGACTGAGCAACCAACTACACTTTCGCCTAAAATTACGTTGTTCGTAAGTATGTTCGCAGCATTTCGAAAGATGTATAATATATGCACGTAATTACTGACAAATTTTAAACCCTGTTTTTTTTAAAACAAACGATGTTGGATGACGTGATAACGTAACAATCATAGATATTCGCGCAAAAATGTGGAAGATATAAATTATAAATTAACGTTACCGATCAAATCATCTGCGACTGCCAAATCCCATTTGAATAATGAAAGTTCTTACATAATTTTTAATAACGTTTAATCAGACCCCATTGCGCAAAAAATTAGTTAATCTATATATCAACCTCAGGTTCGTTTCTTTTTTCCAAGCTGTAGATATCTCACCTGCATTGCGGAGAAGTCACGACAGAAGCTCTGCTCAGCTTCATCAGGAACATAAGTCGCGTCAACCTCGCTATCTTCACGGCTAGACGAGTTGTTACTGGAGCTTGAGGGGGCATTCCGCTTATGGGTTAGGTTGCTGAATTTTGAACATTTCTGTGCCTCTGCCACCCGCTTTACGACGGCATCATGGGTTATCACACATGCTTTCCCTATTGTAACTCGTCCTCGATTTGGCAGAGCTGTAGGAGTGGTACCAAATTTGCTAGCAAATAACTCGCCAAATATCTGGGATGAATTTGAAGTGTAGGGGCTCTGTGTAGATACTTTGGTGGTGGGTGCTGCAACTGGAAGTTCAGGTGCGTCATCAGGAATAAAAACACATCGTTCAAGTTTAGGGACACTACTAGTTGGCGTTGTTACTATAAAGTGTGATGAAGACGGTTGTAGCGATATCGCTGTGGGCGTGTTTTCATTGTTCTACATCAGTGTCTTCCGTTTTCAGTGTCAGGCTCGTCGCTTTCCCTTCGAAACAGTTTGAAAATCCCAAATTGATTGATATCACGTTTGTGCCGTGTTTGAAAATTTGGACAGCTTAGTTCTGGTTTTAGATCTGTTAATAATTTTGCGCTTGTTGAAACAAGAAGCATCTTGTCCAAAAAATTTTTCATTAGATTTGATGCTTCAAATGTTTATAATATATACGTAAGCATCTTTTGTCTTCATACCATAGCGGTGTTTGTATTTAGTTTGACACCAGAATTTTGCTTTCATGTATTGTATATAAGAGGAAATATTTATGGGCGACGTTCAATCAACAAGCAAAGCACAGCCGGGACAAGGACTCGATTATGCTCCTTTTTTACGATCCGGACTAATGCCGAAGACAAATCCGATCACCGATGACTATAAAATTAGCAAATCTGTACGTGACAAAATGTTATTTCTTGATCAGTAGATTTGTGATATTTTGTTGTTACATGAATGAAATTTCTAGAAGTGTTTGAAGTTGGTGCACTCGCAAATTTTGGGAAAGTACGGAGCATTATCACATGCCTACTTAAACACCCAGTAATACAGCTAGGGTACTCGCAAAATTCTCTATGTGTGTATACTAAAAAATCACTTCAAAACATTATTAAAGTCTGAGCGTTGACGAAAAATCCTTAACATTCATGTGGTGAAATTTGGGACTACCAGTTTGTGGATTTTTCTTGTGCCATGCATAACTAAAATTTTCAACGTCTGATCGTTATTTGCTTCAAAATAGCTTTTTCTCTTTATGAAAAGAGTTTCGGCTGCATTTCTGATATGATGATTTTCTTCAGACAGAATGAGCCTTTGCAAAATTGGGCGTCCCCTGGTTCCGACCGAGGGAGGGCCCGCCGCTCATGCCCCCTGGCAAAACTTTCAGCGAAGTGAGAGCCCAGAACTGCATGTGATTTGCCGTCATCAATATAACCGAAATTAGCTTTACCATTTCCATTCTTAATAGCTTGTATATACCTACTCAAAATTTTTTAAAACTTTAGTCTATGAAGTTTAAAAGACCAAGTGAAACACTAATGACCATCAATACTAATTACGTATATATATATATTTTCATTAGCTATTATTAAAACAATTTTGTTCGGAAATGAATTCACTAGTGAATAAATAACAGCGGTACTGGCACGAACGACAGCCAAAACATTATGGCAGCCTGGATTCCAGGGGACTATATCATATCAAGTTTTCTGAAATCGTCTTCATAAATATGCTTATTTTCAAATTTTGTACGTATTTAAACAACGATGCTCTGCGAAAACCATGTACAGGTCAAAATTTTTATATCAGTTTGTATGGGATACGGCTTCATAAATATGCTTATATTGTCATATGCGTAATCTACATTCTCAAATTTTTGCGTATTTAAAAAACCATACTCTGAGAAACCCCATCATTGTGCAGCAGGACAAAGTGTCAGAGACGAAAAATATTTCCCACTAGCCTGTCTACAGTACCAACTTGACCTTCCATTTTCCAATCACATGTTCATCTCCTATTTGCTTAAGCCCCATATACAACTAAATCCGGGATTTATTAATGTACCGAAACTAATTTTTCTGTAGATTAAAAATTTTTAAGTTCTGATTGCCACTCTTTCTAGTGCTATATGCTGTTATATGGCATAAAGTATTTGTGCAACAATTAAAATGTGGAATATGTCTGGGGAGAGGCAAAGTATGATACCATAGATGCTCATGGGATGGTAGAGAGAGCTAGGTTGTAATGGTCGGAAACACATTTTGAAGCCATATTTACTATCCCCCAACACCTCTGCGCCAAACAGGCGCGCGAAATGATTTGGGTAAATTGACAAAAATTGAGGACAATAATTGGCACATCTGTATTTATTTTCTGGTGTTGGGGCGAGAGCAGAACAGAGAACGTGGTTCTTCAAATTGATTACTGCGGAGGCACCTACCTCTGTTCCCGGTTCTATAGGCGGGGGGCCTATGCGTAACTACACATATCCATTGTGTGCTCTGGTAATAGCGGTGACCGCGGTTGATCGCAAACTTGGAGGCCTGAGAATTAGTATAATATTAACAGTAATATTGTTAGGCTGACAAATGGACCGTAAATAGATTTTTACGTGTTGAATCTTTATTGTTTAGGTTCTCGGAGTTGGTGTTAATGGTAAGGTTGTTGCTTGCGTGAGTCGTCAATCGGGAGAAAAATTCGCATTAAAAGTAAGACTGCAAGTCTTGTATTCCGCGCACGTCGTGCTTTTGTATATCGGAGCAAGTAAAACATATCTATTTCGTAAATTTCAACGTTAAAATATAATTTAAGTTCGTGTGTAATTGCGTGAATGTTTTTGAGCGATTAACCTATTGAAGGGGCACGTTTCATTGCAGTAATTTTGTATCTAAATTACGTGTTGAATAAAAAAGTGCGAAGATCCATCAAACTTGTTTTGACTCATGCATGGCAGAAACAAACGAAATCGTTTCTAGCAATGTTTAATGGTAATTGTGGAAACTGTTTGATCCGTTCAAAAAGAATCTTAGCTGCAGGTTTATGTTTGGGTTTGACCGTTTCCACGAAGTATGGTGTATTATCAAATTGAACTTGCTGAATCTGATATGCGTAACAGGGTATGGCTTCTATTACGAGCTTAATTCGGAAACTTTGACCGTAAAATAATTTAATAATTTTAAGTATAGGTATATACATATTTTATATTACTGTTTGCTTGTGCAAGGCAATTGTCTTCAGTACAACCACTTATTTTTGCAACATTATTGTAACTCGTAATAACATACTGAAGTTTATTTGCAATTTCGGCAGCGGAGCTAGGAACCGCTATTCTGGCAGACCGAGATTAGTTATATTGTCTTAGATTGTCTCATCTGTAGTAGAACTGTTAAGAAGGCAACGTTTAAGCTATTTTGAAACTAGACAAATAAATTTGCAATATTTATGCTGAATAACATATAGCAACAGTGTGTTTCGGAATTCAAGGCGAGCGTAAGTTAGGTTAAATCGGCTAGTCTGCCCTCAATTCTTGGTGTGTACATACATCGCGACGCAGTTTACACAGTCCTGCGTAGTGATAGAAGTTTTTATAATACCAGTTAGCTACGTATGAAAACAGAAGATATTTCACGTCGATCGACAAATTAAGCGATAGTCGAAATTTTGTAGCTTCATAGTCTTGTCTAAACTTTCAGAAAGATAATAATAACACATTGCGACAGTACGTATATTCAGATCAGCCTAATGATAATTTTTCACATATTCTTAAAAGACAAAAATTTATTTCATGCTGAAAATGTTTTAGTATAGACTTGTTATACTGGGCTCTTTTAAAAATTGCCGTTTCCATTCCAGTAAATCTCACCTCCGGATTCTCAATGATAAACTGCACCAAAGCTTTATATTATAATATTTTAGGTTCTTCGCGACGTTCCGAAAGCCCGTCGGGAAATCGAACTTCATTGGCAGTCGAGTAATAACCGTCATATTGTAGCAATTTACGATGTCTACGAAAATGTCTACAATGGAATCAAATGTCTCCTGGTTGTGATGGAATGGTTAGCTAGATAACAAACTGTACGACGATGAGTTTGATTAGAATTTTTATAAGCTTACGAAACGCAACTAGGTATTAAACCAAGTTTACTGATTTTTGGGTACAGTAAGAATATTATATATAGTGCATAATACTTGCCACAGCTCTGCCCTGAGCTGATTTAAAAACTTTTACTCTTTAGTCATTTTTAATTCTTTATTGTAAACAAGGCGGCTCTACTCAATATGTCAAATCTTTATTGTTTTGCTCATGATGTGTACACATGGTAGCATTTTTTGTATATAAGTATTTCACAATCTATTCATACAAATACTAGCTTAACTGAAGAAACTGGGGCTCCGTTTTTCCGATACCGTGGGAGATTTTAATGACATTGCCAGTAATATTTTGTTTGCCAATGTTGTATATATACACAACACGTGATTACGAAGCTCAGCCTATATTTTTATCATACAATGTAAAAGCCGCCGATGTTGCTCTCGCAGTGAGCCGTTTTATTGTTGGTTGTTTTAGCATGGAAGGAGGAGAACTGTTTGCGCGTATTCAAGAGCGAGCCCATAGCGCATTTACCGAAAGGGGTATGTTTTCGGTACTTTTAATTTTCGTGTTGGAGCTGTTTCGGTTATACTAATATTTTTGGCAAGCGGTAGTATTGTGATACGATTCAAAGCAAGTTACGACAACTGCGGTTCTGATTTCAATATCATTGTCGACGTCGACGACCAATGTAGAGTCAATGTCGACAAAACCGAACTCAATTCGTGCTTCACAAACTGCCTTGATTACTTCGTTCTTAGTTAAATAATGAGTTGCGAAACGGGTACTAATGCTGAATTACTCGTGCAGTGAGAGAAACGATCGAAACTATCGATCGTGGCTAGTGTTTGCAATGCAATTACGATGTTGCGTCTGTGCCTCCTGAGGCCCCTTCAACGTGTGAAATTGATAAGATACCATTGCACTAAAGCCAATGTAACGGTCATTTTCAAAGTTTTTCGCAACCAGATTTCTTAATTTATCTTCAGTCATTAAAAGATGAAAACATTAAGAAATTTGCAAATATAATTTTTCAGAAGAGTTATAAAGGGTGTCCCATAACTAAGTATAAATGGTTAAGTCCTTATATAAAAACAACAACGTTTCCAAATTTTTAGTGTGGCTTGCTTAAGTTTTTCTGATTCAATTCAAATTTACACACTGACATGCGCTGGTTTCATTAATTTGCTTCAGTCTGAAACGCACAGATCGGCTAACTTTCTCCGGCATTTCGGATACCTGAAAAGACGCTTCCTCTCGAATATAGTTCTTCAGCTCGCTGATTCATCCGGAGCACCCTGGCTTATGCGAGTTGATTGAGAACACCCTAAAGGCAAAAATCACATCACGTTAAAGCGGGTGAGCGAGCAGGCAACTCAAATGAACCCCAGCGACCGAGTCGTTTCCCAGGGAAAATTTCATCCAAAAACTCCCGGATGATCTTGGTGTATCGGGTGGAACGACTGTACCTCAATTAGTGTGAATAAACTTTAATGTCGTCTAAAGCCGGAAAAAATAGTTTACGATTATGTCTTGGTCATTGTATAAGGGCGCTTTAAAGTCTTATACTTATATATGAGACATCCTATATATTCTAGAGCCTATATGCCTAACGGTGACTATGTACGTCCCCAACGGTTGCCGTATTTATAATCAAATGCCATTGTTTCTGTAACATTCAGATACTATGATCGATTCTACTATCTAGGTACGATTAACCTGAAAAAATATATCTCAATTTGAATGTTTTTGCGCAACAAGTAAGAAATTGTTCCTACACCGTCCCAGACGAAAAGACATACGAAATGTAGGTTTGGAACAGTGAAAACAAAATTAAGCGATCAGTTTATACATATGACAGACAAAAATAGAACTTTTACATAGTTGACCACTACATGACAATTAATACGCTCGCAACAGTCACTCAGTTAACATTTCTTTATTAAACCAGCTGAACTTTGCTGCAAGATACTTCTATGGAAATGGATATTACAACAGCTTGTCGCTTCGCCAAGTTGGTGAATTCTGGGAATTGAATACTTAAATTTTGTCTGCCGTCACTAAACTTCACCATAGCATTCTGCCAAATGAAGAGTGGCTTTCTTCTAGGCCAATTTAACTCAATTTTGAACCAACACTGCAATGTACCTGACCACAATACTAATGCATCGTACACAGCTACATAAAGCTTTAACATATAAAATGACCGAATATCAAAAATATTGCTTAAATAGTTGACCAGATTAATATACCAACATATTGCATCCTTACTATCTTGCATACCCTTTAAAGTCTCATTTTCACATATCCATGCAGCGTATGAAATCATAATTCCGATAAAAGAGCTATAAAATCGCTGAATGCTTCACAAATAGAGCCTAATACTACCGAACGGTTATGGCTATATCACTGTTTTCATGTATTCTGGGTCTCGTGTGACCACTAAAACATATTTTTGACCTAAACCGTCAGCGTAAATAATGAAAATATCAGCACACCATTTGCAGCAACATAGAGTGAATTGCTCTATAAACGAGACCAGTAATGACCGTATATATGGAGCTGTTGCGTACAGATCACCGTTTACGTGTATTTAGGGTGCCATGGGCGCATTCAAAAACGATTAGGCCAGTCCTGCAACATAAATAATGGCAATAGCACCACATTAATTCATAGCTACGTAGAGGATAAATTGCTCTACAAAATAAAACCAAAACTGTCATATAGCCAGGGTGTTTGCAGAGATATTGCCATTTTCGTGTATTTTGGTACTTTTGGGTCTATTAAAAACCTATTTTTACCCAAATCCAACTCTGCAAAGTAACTAACCACAACAGCGTCGCATCATGAATAACTACATAGAAGATTAATTACTCAATAAAATGAGCCCTATCACGCTACTATATTTTTTGGTTATGGAGATATGGCCGTTTTCGTGGATTTCGGGTCTTATAAACCATTTTACATTAGTACAAAACATACTTAACTCCTGTTAACTGTGTTTCATTTGCAGCTACATAGAGACTATCTTGCTGTATAAAACGGACCCAATATTATCCATAAGTAGGGATCCTTTTAAAATCCCTTTTGGACCTAAATCTTGGACCTAAGCGTAAAAATTTTTGTATTTAGTATTGTGTAGAAAATAAAAATATATACTAAGTTTTACAGAGCTTTAATTGCTTTACAAACCGAACCTGGTTTGCTAAAATATCTGCACTTGTTGTAGAGTTACAGCTAATAATATATTTGTCAGGCCCCCTTTTAACCGTTTATTGGTCATCTTTACGGCCGGAAACAGGTGGAATCAATTTTTGCATCTAAGTCAAGGGCACAAACAAAGATTTTAACCTTTTCAATGAGCTGAAGTGCGAGTCAATTGGCCCAGTCAAAGTTGGATTATACCTGTCGTCCCAAAAACGCAGAAACGGCACCTTGGAATTTACAACTCAGCCTAGCAAGCATTCTACGTTATGCTCGTTTCGCTCACTAGTCAAAATGTAAATTTTATGAAATTAGTAAAAGTTTTTAACGTTTTAAGTAAAAAATTATTTAACGCTGGGGTTTAGGACGCTGATCTACCGCTTCTTGGTAGCAGCAGCCAGAGTTGCCGAAACTTAAGCGTTAGAGGTATGTTGCTACAGCGAAGCTATGTTTACCTTCCGAGCAAGCTCGTATTCATTCTACAGGTGGGTACCTTGGAGCTAGGTAGCTTTAGTCTCTCATGTACGAAGATTATGCACGCAGAATTGCTCGACACCAACTTTGTGACCACAACCGCGCATTTTAACGTCATGAAATGTAATAACATGACCGTCAATTCAAATATTTTTAGAATGTATTTTTCGTATTGATTAGCTTTAACAGTGTATGCTCACAGTGCGTTTAGGCTTTTGCGTATGTGCCTTGCGATCTAATTTTTTTGCATATTTTTAGAAGCAGCATCGATAATCTATGAAATTAGCTCTGCCATACAACACCTCCATCGAATTCATGTTGCACATCGCGATATTAAGGTAGCTGGTTGTTCTACTGTGGATTTTTCGGGTAATCTATATTACCAGCGCGAAAGCCGGCCTTCGGCCGCCGCGGGCATTCGGCCCGCTTCGCACCGGTAGTATAGCAGAGTGGGCCTGCGGCCCCCGTTTTTCCGGAAAACAGTATTTTTTAAGTTATGACATTTATAAAATATACAAACTTACTCTGTTTTTTCAGCCCTCGTTTGGTATGTGTTAAAATAGCGAAAACACTATTATACCCTTATGGATGTGTTAAAATATCGAAAACACTATTATACCCTTATGGATGTGTTAAAATGATGAAAACAACATTACCCCATTACGGATGTGTTAAAATGTGGAAAATAGTATCACACCCTTACGGCTGTGTCAAAATGCCCAAAACAGCATTACGCCTTTATGGATGTGTTAAAATGATGAAAACAACATTACAAGCTTACGGGTATGTTAAAGTACTGAAAACACTATTACCCACTTACGGATGTGTCAAAATGTCGAAAACACTATTATACCCTTATATTTATATAATATTGATTATGATTGTTTATATTATATTGATGTTAAAAGTTTATATAATATGTATTGGTTCAACTTAAACAACGTACAAAAACATTTTCGCTGAGAAGCGTTAAGGGGTAGAACTGTTGTTATTATATGAAAAGGTACGATCAGTAAGGGATTATAGCCGTGATACAGTTGAATAACGAATTATTAATTGACCTCAGAACGAAAGTAAAAATGGCTATTACCTGAAAGTTAAATTTGTTGAACACTAAAAGCAAGTTTTGAAATTGTGTAGACTCTCTACGGTTGTAAAATATATTATTTATTATATAAAACCTGACAGTTATGGAGAACATTGAAGTCTCGTTTCTTCTGTTAATAAATGTCATTGAATTTTCCTATTGTGCATATAACGTTTTGAAATTTTCGCTAATTTATTCTTAATTTGTCGAACGGTGTGTGATACGGTAGTGTGTTATTGAATGACTTTCAGTTTCCAAAACTATAGTACTAAACCAGAAGTGCGTGTAGTTGGTTTGATTGTCGATCAACGTTCGTTCGAAACATTTATAATTTTGCTCGACATGTCACAGTACTCGCCAGAATTGACCGCTGCTCGCTCGTAATTTGCTTGTGGGAAAATATAACTATATTTGAAAATTTTATATTTTTTGTTCGCTAGCTGGAGAGACAACAGTCAATAATTCCAGTGAGTACTAAGCTGATCCAAGTTGCATGCCACCGTATTTTAATTCCGTTCATAGTTTTGTTTTTTGAAACTCGATATTTTTCATTGATTTTTTGAGAGTATTGGAGAAGCTAAATGTTTCAGTACCAGCAAATATATGTCTATATGTTTAGGATCTACGATATCTCCAAGATATTGTTTTCTAATTTGTGACGCAGACTAGAGTAACCATATACAGCTACCGTATATAAAATCACTAATATGAGCTGTGTTTTTGGTATTTCAGCCAGAAAACTTGTTGTACACAAAGCCAGGTAACGACGGCGTGTTAAAGCTAACTGATTTCGGTTTTGCCAAACGAACAGAGGCTTCTGACGTACGACCGCTCGAAACGCCGTGCTATACTCCGTACTACGCGGCCCCGGAAGTCTTGGGTCCCGAGAAATACGACAAATCATGCGATATGTGGTCGCTCGGTGTTGTGATTTATATTTTGTAAGGTTCAATAATATTGTATTGATTAGCGATGGGCATGAATATCCGGATTTTGTGAATGAGTGAATGAAATATGTATCCGGATAGTATGAAGAAATAAGAATTATTTACGCCAAATAATTTAACCTATATCAAGAAGTTTACACATGTCAACATCATTGTTTTAGCTCATGATGCCAAGCTGATTATGGCAATTCGGAACTTACTGACAAAACAGAAGCGTAATAATTTACAAAGAACCTCCTTGAGGACCCAACTACAATATACTCTACTAGATTAAAGATGACAGTCGGGTCTTGCTGAAGTGTCTTTTGCGGATCGGGCCAGGTCGGCTTGAAGTAAATGATGCAACATTTTCTACGTTCGGGAAATCGTAATATTATAATAGAATTATGACAGCTTTTGACGGATGTGACGCCGCGGTCAACCCATCCTCATCCAATTACAGCGCACAATATAAAATTAAATGGGCCGAAGCCGCATATGCCTGCTTCAGATTCTAGTTGTAATAAACAAGTGTATCCTAATGGACCAACACACAATTATCGTGGCTTTTCTGTAAGCAATCCGGAAATAATTCAAGTCGGATATACGCCATAGAATCGACAATGCAAATCTATTCAAAGATAATCGGTAATACTGCCGGTTGGGTCTACAGCCTAGGCGTTCCTATGGGATGAGCCCAAATACACAAAGGTGAATCGGAACATGGACTATGAAATTCGCGCTGATGGTGGTCAACCGTAATAGAATGAATGGCGTCAAAAAACGATGTAATGAGCAGCGAAGAATTCTAGGGTCATTAACACTTTAGTTTACGACAACGTGCAATATCTAGGGCGGCATAGTGGTGCGAAAGGATATGTCAAGCGAACAGGCGAGCGTAATATGTCTAAAAATATTCGAAGTATATCTGATTTTGTGAAAGCATTGGCAAATATAAAAAAGAGGCTGAGGCGGATGCTCTGGAAAAGCTTGTGGCTGCTACTATAACCACACCGACGGATGAAACTTGCTGCAAAAAGCCCAGAATTATTCCGTTGGAAAACATTCCTGACCACGAAATTCAGGACAGGCGCACCGCATTGCTATTTCTCATAGTGATACATCTGATTATTTATTGCCCGCGTTTACGCAGAACTTAGTTAATTATTTCGACGAAAATCTGCGGTATTGTTAAAACATGTGATTACAAACGAACGTATTCTAATGATGTCTTTCAATTAGCTTCAGCGGGATAGTAAAAACTGAATTTAAACAAATCGTAACAGTCACATAAAGCCAGCCGTAAGGATCGGCCTGCGCAGATAGCTAAATAGAGATAGATAGGTATAGGTAGCTAGTAGGATAAGAACAAAGTAGCTGTGTGTAGGTTAGAATATGCCTGTTAAACTGTGTACATTCAGTACAGTACAGTATAAATACACATTCAGTAACATTTCGTGTGCGCACAACATTCAATATTTAATATAATATATAACCTACTAAGCTTATATAACCGTCAATATTCTTCGCTATATGTATAAGCCTTAATAATCCATAACCTTCGGTATGTATGATCGTCAATATTTCTATAATTGTTGCCAGTACAACCTTAGTCATGGTTGTTCAGTTTTTATTGTAAACAGTTGCGCTACGGAAAAACAGTAATCTAAACATCTTCTACGAAGTGGAAAACAATAGTACAATAGTACTCAAGTTAGAATTGCAAAAAAATTGGACCTTGTAACTTAGCGTATTGTAAGCAATGTATATAGGGAATTTGTAGGAGTATGGTCACACCTTAAGTCCAGAAGTGACATGTAATGGTAGTAATCTGTTTTTGTGTTATTATAATAAATTTTAGCTTTGCGGTGATTTTGTGACAGTGTGAAAATGCCAGTTTCGTGAAGTTAAAAATTACTGGCAGATTTGATACTTGACGTTTCGTTTCATTTCGACTCTCAAAAACTTCAAAATATCAAAAATGTGAAGATTTAAGACACTTTATGGCGAATTTTCATCTGAAATAAAATATAAAACTTATGGTTGAAAGCTCCAGCTGCGTCTGTTTTATTGTTATTCTGCAACGCTGTGGTTTGCATTTGCTTGTTCTTGTCAATCATCTTACGATTAAAGTATGACACGAAATCGTTGATCGTCCTTTTTAGGACGGTGTAATTCAGATGTTTTGTTAACGGAGTTACCTGTAAGCATTTGCTAAAATATTGAACAAATCTTTTTATATACCTGACGTAGATATTCTGGCGATCACGCCTTAACTGGAACCGACTGAATAGCCGTCGTGCGTTAGTGTAAAATCACTGCATAGTGAAACATATAACCCACAGTATTTCAAAGGCTTTGAAATACATTGCACACTAGAAATCTATGTTAAGTTGCATCATGCTGAACACGAATTAATATTGCTGCTTGGGCAATGTTATATCTCTGCTAGTTGCAATGGTATTGGTTCTAAAATATTTATATAGTAACGCTGTTTGCTCGTCTAAGATTTAAATTGAACAAGTATAGGCTGACGTTTTACAGAACGCATGATTGCAAATTTGTACAAGTCTACAGTTTGAAACTATCTATGTTTTGAAACCTAAACAGCATAACCAAATATATACTAGGTATTTATGTCGCATTATAGTTGTAGTCTTTTGAATAAAAATACCGAATTGAGCATTCGACTGCAATGTTCTTCCCTAAAAAGATGCTTTGCATCATAGGGAAGGTTAATCATGCTTGACGACATAGCTTAAGTTTAGTCCTTCAACCGTTGTGTTACGTTGTAAACAACTATAAAATACGAAACATGTTACATTATTTTTTATTACAGGCTATGTGGATTCCCGCCGTTTTATAGCGCTCATGGACTAGCTATGTCTCCTGGCATGAAGAAACGGATACGCGCAGGAATCTATAAATTTCCGAGTCCAGAATGGGACAAAGTTACCGATAACGGTAAGTAAGTGTCGAGCGCTAAGTTATCTAAACTGAGAGCCTGTTCACATTTGAATTGCAATCCTATGTTAGAATATTTGCAGTATTCATATTGCATTCTATCCAATCCGATAGCACTAACACAATTTTATGTCATTCCAATCGGATAATTCTACATAAAAATATACTTCTCATATTACGCTGCATCCGCAAACTTTGCTCAAGCAAGATCGGATTGGATTTGTTACAATGTGAACAGAACATTATGCTCAGTCAATTTAACTAATAATATTACATCCTATTTACTAAAGTTAGTATAACATTTCCAGTCTTTCGTAACGCATATCTTGGTGCGTGTTGCCATATACCGGTATTTCTAGGACCAGACAGTTAATCTGGGTCCCCAATTTATTTGCGCATTAATTTTCCTTTGCATTTTGAGGTACTATTTACACTACTTTCCATATGTGGGCAATAGAAGGTGACATGTACAGTTCCACCGCTCCTTGTATAACGCAGGGGTATAGCATGAACAGCATTGCGGCACACTTTAACACTAAATATCCCCTTGAATAAGTGTGTAATAATGTTTCAATAAAACATAACACAATCTTGATAAAAATTTCAGATTTTCGACCCATCAAGTGGAAAACATCCACCCCAGCCATGTTCTTGGACCACCACAGCCAGACCACCAGGTTTTCGTTCCACCGTCTTATACCCCACCTAGGTTTTTGAATCATTAAGCTCAGACCCGCAGGTTTTCGACCCGCTTGTCAGACTTAGGTTTTCCCAGGTTTTCGAACCACTTTTTAGATCCCTCCTCAGGTTTTCGAACCACTAAATTGTAAATTTTTAAGTAGTTCGAAGACTTTGGGAGTTTGAAAATGTGGTTCGAAAACCTGTGGGTCGGAATTTAGAGTTTGAAAATCAGGAAGATGAAGTAAGGGTGAAAGCGACTGCGACATACAGCGCGCGCTAATATTGGAAAGTTGAAGAGTGTCACAGGATTCAGCAGAGTCGACTGGCTTTTGGTTAAACCGACTAAATACACCCTACGTGGTGAAAAAACGATATGTAATGTTGAGATAGACGCCATGAGCGCACACATTTATCACCGCGACATATGCATTGCAAGTCTTTTCTTATTTAAACTACTATTCTCAAGTAGTACATGCAAAATCAAAGGTCGATTTCAGAAATATGGATAATTTAAAAATCAACTGATAATAACAAGTTAAAATCTGTGACTTTCAAAAGGCGTAAGTTCTAAAATGCCAAATTATTACTGGTTTTCCTGTTATAACTTGACTGAAATAAAAAATTCACAGATTTTGACTCGCGGTTTTTATACCTTCGTAATGTGTGACCAGCTTGGCTTCAAATCTACTTGTTTTAAACGCAGACCCGTCACGATTGCTTCAGAGAAACACACTGGATATTAGGGACTCGTTCTGAAAACGTTCACAGGTTTATCCAACCCTGCCAACTTTTCGTATGCCTGAGTGAGTACAACGTCAACCTTAGAAAACTCCCGCAATTTTTGTGAAAATGTAACCCTACCGCTGTTAGACCGATACATGCATTGGTGCCTCCTTATATAGCATCTCGCAACTAATTGTAACATCGAACTGGCATCGAGATCTGAATATTTTCATCGTTCGGGTGGTCCCTTTCTACCCGATACCCACCGGCCACAATTTTGGTAGTCAACTATTATAGGGCAACGGTCAGCCGAAAAACTTAAAACCTTTATAGTTTTGAGAATGAAGTATTTTAGGTTTTTAAATGACCAGTAATCTGAGATCGTCAGCGTCTTCGTCTGATTGACTAGCAAATATAGTATACATTAAAATTGACCACCTAAAGCCGAAATATATTGATACAACGACAAATCCTCAGTTCGGGATTCTTGAATCAGAGTTTTGTCGTTCTCTGCCAGCAGAATTTTGCACTTGGATACGAAATACAACGATATAATATCCGGATATCCTTGCGCAGCACTAGTCTGGACTTTTGGAGCTCCTACCACTGCAGTTTCGTTCGGGAAATAGAATCTATGTAGCTGAAACAAGATATCTAAGTGCCGTAATTAGGGTGTTATTGCAGGCGCGTTAAGGTTTTCACTAATATGCTTTGGATTTGGGAATACTATGTATTTTACGTTCATAGTGACAACCTAACATAAAAATCTATCCCTGTCTGAAATGGCCTCTGATGGCGCTCTCAACTTTTGCACGTTTGAAAGATCATATATATCTGGCTTGTACTTTTGTTTAACGTATAATGGCTTTCATGGCTTTAATTATTCATTTCGAAAATATTCATGTATACAGTAATCACTGGATTTGGATGGGAGGTTATGAAATAGATTGCAAACTTGATGATCTGATTGATCTTATTGAAACGGAGCGAGCGAAGCGACCGGAGTTTCCACTAGTAACTTTGCTAGCAGCAAAAAAATCGTAAAAATTTCTTTTTTGTGGGTCTGTGGACATCATAACGCTGAGTGATTGCTGGGAATGCCGACTTTTTCAAAAAACTAATGAGTTGATAAGTGAATAATGTACTGTGTGTCGAAAATGATACATTAGACTATAGGTATAGAAATTCAAAGCGTATTGCTTTAGATGATTCATTAATAACTGGTGGAATATTCAAAACGATCGTACGTACAATGCTCATTAATAACCCATAAATACGCGCGTATATCGCAAAATATATAGTAACATACAGACCCATCCAAATACTGTTATATGTAATTGTATATACAGTATTTCTTTTTATGATTATACTATATAATCGTAGTGCTCTTTATGGCTTTCTCCAATGTCAAAAACTAGAAAACCTAAAATTTCTAAATCACGTAGTTAATAAAATTATAAGCAGCATAGTGTCTACGTGATATGGCCCTAGCACATAATTGCTTTTGTCGTATTGCGACAATCCCGAAAAGCTATAAACACATTCTAATGACTTGCATATATAAATCTTATTGAAAAGGCGACAAATTTTGAGTCTTTGGCTGTAAAGTTTACCCGGTTCTGCCGCGGCACCGTTAACAATACATCTACGTTAAAACAATGAAACCAGGTTGTTTAATTGTTTAAATAATGCAACAAACCTATCGTTCTTTCTCAACCAGTAAAAATTTACCTTTTAATAATTTTGAAGATTTCACTTTTTGCGGTTTTATGAACTTTGGTTCATAGTGTAATATCGACGTGACGCTGCTGCACTGCGCACTTCCCAGACGCAATGCCCATACGACCCCGGCTATCGTGACTTCAAGGGCGGACCTGACGGGTTTCAATTACTCGAATGTCTTTTCCCGCGCGAGTCAGGCCCAAGAAATGACGGAGCTTAGCAAGCCGCAGGAGCGCTTCACAGGATGTGTTCTGATCCTGCCGGACGGGTTGCGCACGTAGTCTACGAGGTACTACCTTTGAGGTCCCCAGGGAGGTCGGCTCCGTCACCTGCTCACAGGCCAAAGAGACCGTACCACTATTCCCTATCCACGTTTAAACCGGGAAGTGTAAAATTTCAACTATTTAGGCTTGATCGATATCGGTTCCTATCCTATCGAAAAATTATTTTAACAATTTAGCCAGTGGCCCCCACTAGGGTCCGACAAATCCCTAGACGTTTAACGTCGGATCCGCGCGTGTCTACATTTCCTATGTCGGGCGCTCAGCGTGAGTTGTAAATTTCCTAATTAGTAAGTCGCACCAGTCGTACCTATACAACAATTATGATGAACAAACAACCAATTGGTAATCGGCGAGTCACGCTAAGGTTTGCTTCTTCGATGCGCGTGTCAAAACCTGAACGTGGGTCGTCGATTTGGGGTGACGAATTTCAAACCCCTTCAATTCCTATCGCTACTGTGGGTCGACAAAACACTTACACAATTCGGGTTTTCAGCGAGCATTTATTGATGAGTTACACAAAAATTTACGGGTACGCGGACAGATACATATTGTACGGGCAGATACAATAAGCGTTATGTCAATTACGGCACGCTAATACATAATGAGCAGAGCTTCAGTTGGGGAGGGTTGCGGAGTCATCGCCTTTTTCACTGAACTCACACAGCTGAGTCAAAACACGGCATATACTGTGAAGCCTTATCTCATGACAGCTGCGCTTACCTTACTCATGAAACACAGTAGGGGATGCAGTTAAAATTAGTACTACTGGGAGCTACGGTTAGTTATCGACATCATGAAGGCGCCATCGACATAACTAGTGGCTCGGTACTACATTCGCTGACAAGGTTGGGTACTCCGATACACAATAGGTTCAGGTAAGCGAAAGGCGGAACGAGGCGGGGATACGGGGATGAGCGCGCAACGGGACGTTTGCGAGACTTCATCTTGCTCATGCAAATCACAAAACTATGGTACATAATGATCGGTTACTTATTTTTTGCAGTTAGTAGCGATGAGGTTAATTTATGACAACAGAACACAATAATGGATACAACAATGCTTAAGGATACCATGATAAGAGTATACAATATTCCTCGGTACGACTCCTAAGTTCTTTCCTAAGGGTGCGACAGTGTTGCGGTGTAAAATTTCCTTTCCTACTCGCATACATACATACATACAATCTTTTGTGTGACCATGTAAAGTCTGTGATGAAATGTCCAAACACTCTACATAATTTTGATGCTCGTTCCCTATTAGATTATTCTATGAACACAATAGCAATAAGGCCCTAATTATCAGAATTCTTCGATCCAAGTCACCAACAGAACAGACGTTTCAAATACGCCAGCGTACGTTACAACAGCAGGAAAAGGAACGATCAGGCGGACTTGCCTTTCGTACAACTTACGGGGTCCCGGGAGGATGAAGTCGGGACATAAACTTTGAGCTTTTTCGAACGAAATTTTGGGTTCCACTTTACTACGCGGCTCTGCCTATGATTCTAACTGAAACGGATACGACTGATGGCGAGACCTCATAGGCCCTCGGCATGACCCAAATAATGCTGAAACCTACATTAATGTTACTTGGAGAGCGTTCAAAAATGAGCTCAATTTCGTACTAATATTTAACGGTTATTTCGAGCAATCTCTGCTCGACGAATCGGGGCAGTAAACGAAGGCCCCGGTTGGTAGGACAACCGTAGCCAATTTTATGCTCTGAGGGGCACTCGGTTTGAGTCTTTAAATCGTTCAATTCCTGGTTTCCGCTCCTAAATTTACGTATATTCTGAGTTAAGACTGGGGGGGCTTTTGATGTCTAATTACTCATTATTCTGCCAGCCTTTCTCAACTAGATTTGGCACTGCGGCTGGGCTTGACTTCCTGTGTTGATTTCCTAGGACCGGGTCAACGGACCTCACAAAAATTGGTCGGTCGGGCCGAGACCCGAAAGACCCGACATCGCGTCTAGCGACGTCGTCAATTTTATTTCTCTAAAACGCTACCACGGCTATCAAATTTACCAACCCTGGTAAATTTGATAATTTCACTGCAGCGGCCGTATATCGGAGATTCAAGTCTCCGACGGCTTTCGTGCTGCTGAACTACTATATAGTCGGAAAGACTCAAAACTATAGAAATACGTGCAAATGCAAGACCAAAACCAACCTACAAAGCTGTATATATAACTGCGTACGGCAGGAAATTCTATGAAACTTGTGTCGACCCTGGGCGGATTTTGCTCTGCCCGGGTCCATAATTTTCATAATTTTTGAAGGAGCCACGGTTTTGCCGGGCTTAATAACTCAAACGGAAGGCCTAACGGGCCTCTGTTTATACTGCAAAAATCGTCGAGATTCCTGGAGAGAATTTTAACTTATAAACATCTCACATTTTAGGTGGGGGGCGGACCCCTATCGGGTCATCGGGTTTGCAATTCCGACGTAATAAAGTTAAATTTTATGATGCCATCTAAAAGTAGACATACTCGCTAAGAAACTGCGAGAGTTTCACCGAGATTTCTGGAGAGAATCTTGAGATATTCTAATTTCAATCTGGAACCTACATTTTTAATGGAGTTAGGCCGCTTCGAGGCCGTCGGGTTTATATTTCTAGGGCGAAATCGACGAGTTTTAGAATCCTATTTATGAGTGGACATCGCCACGAAGAAACCGCCAAGGTTTCATCAAAGTTCCTGGGGACAAACTTAAAACATTTCGATTTTAATCTGAGTTTTACATTTTGGTGGGGTTAGGCCTTTTCAAGGCCATCGGGTTTAGGGTTCCAACTCGAAATCGATGGGTTTCATAGTCCGATTCAGTGATAAATAATACTATAAAGAAACTGCAAAGGATTCAGCTATATTCCTGGAGTAAATCCTGGGATACTCAACTTTTCGTCTTTCGGTGGGAGCGTGCCCCCTTTTAGGGTCGTCGGGTTTAGGTTTCTGTCTCGATATTCGAACATTTTAAACATTGGTTATATAGCTCGGATCCTCCATATAATGCTCCAGCATAATTTTAACCAAGTTGCTGGGGTATTTCCTGAAATGCGCCAACTTCCCACCTAGGTGAGCTATCCTCGCTCACGGAGCGTTAAAGCACTATGTCTATTTAAGTTCCAACACGATATTATAGCAAGCGGACATCGCCGGTAACACCATTGTCTCATTAATGAGGCTCACACGGGTTCTTAGTGTAGATCGATGCAAAATGTTAGTGAATTCCTAATAACAAGGCCAAAAACCACAGGACGAACTCTCGTCCGAAGTAATTATAAAACGACTAAAATCTTGAAAACGAACTTTCATAAGTCCTACGTAAAACGCCCACGTGCGTGTATGACC
The DNA here is from genome assembly GCA_030248225.1 of Trileptium ribeirensis. NCBI lineage: Eukaryota > Metazoa > Nematoda > Enoplea > Enoplida > Thoracostomopsidae > Trileptium > Trileptium ribeirensis. Next base: position 50,755 of record JASANE010010848.1, read on the forward strand.
GTGGATGATGCGGAGTACTAGTCGAAGCGTCTTGTTTAGTCAATATACTTCCATGTAAAATGGTTGTTTAACCTCGGTCGGCTCAAACTAAAATTTTCCAATCCTAACTCAGCTCAGGGAAACATGTAAAGGAAATCTTAACGCGAGTGTCGCGTGTTATTTGTGTCCTAACTCTTTGACCGAGGGAGGTCCAGTATGACTTCGGGATTGATCTGATTGTGAACGGCTAACAGTGACAGTGGATCCTTGGGACGAGCTAGGACGGGCAGGTCTATCATGTAAAAGAGAAGTGTGGACAGGGGAGGCAAGATGCTATATGGTGATACGTCTACTAGTACGTTATTCGACCTTACGGGCTATCTGATAATTTTGCTCCTACCTATCTGGCATGTACGGTAACTCTAACCGCCTCCCTGTCCACACTTACAGTCCTTCGTTCCATGGTCGTCGTCCATCGCACGCGTCCATCCATCCGCCAAACAGAAGAAAGCCAGTTAAAACCAAGTAAAAACAGTAAGTGATGAGCGAATACAAACGCTGCTTGTTGAAGAGCGCCAGAGCCGGTCTGCAAAACGACCGAACTCTGCGCTGTCGAAGTGATACTGAACGCTGACTTGTTTACGCTATTCTGCTTTTATACCGAATTTCAAAATTTTAAAATTTTAAACTTGGTGACCGTTAAAGTGCTTATTCAGCACTTTTGGTCCGATTTCTGACCTAAGCTTACTTAATAAAGTCAATACTCTTATCGGAACGAATTCCGATCATTCTTCTACAAATTTGATATCTAAAATTATATAAATTTTATATAAAATATGATGATTTATTACTCTGTTTATTATAAACTAATTTTAAAGTCTTCGGAAATACTAGGAACTTTCTAGAAACGGCGTGTTTACTCAAATGCGATTACCTTTGCAACTTTTAGCTAAATTAATATTAGCTGAAACGACAATAACACTGGCTGAAGACTGTAGATATTCCAGCCGTCCCAATAGACTTAATACAACTTCATCAACGTGGCTCATTACCTGATAAGAAGTTTCGCCAACTTCTCAATTAAGTTCCTACTTTTATATAAACTTGATATCGAGCGTATATAAAGTTTAAATCACAGTTATTTACTCAGCGGCTTAGCAAAGCTTGTCCCGATACTGCTATCAACTAACCGGTCCGGCTTTATAAGATTTTATATTAAGTTGATATTGGATGCTGGGCAGCTCAATAAATTATATGTTAGCTTCGTAAAGATAGTAGCAAGAACTGCCACTGCTCGTATGGTGCAGCGTAAACAAACTCGCAGTTAGATGAAGCCAATGCTGCTATTGACAATTTGATAGTAAATTGCTAGTATATTTGGAATCGGCGTACTCAGAAGAGATGCGGATAAAGTAAACAAAGCGCGAAGCGATGACGAGGGGTAACGAAAGAGGACACAATGCCCTTGGTGATGGCCAAAGTGCCAAAAGGAACCCGGATTCGGACTCAGTAGGTCCGTCCGGTTATTTTGATACGTAACAGGACCGCATTCGGTCGACAGGGGGAAAATAAGGTCTTGGGCGAGGGTCCATGTCGATTTTTCTCCGGGTAGGGTGTTTAAACGATTCTCCTGGGTTCAGAGTGCACTTTTCTGGGGTGTTTTATATATGTTTGGGTTAGTCTGGGCACGGGGAATCTAATGAGGGATGACACGCCGGTCGGGGCGTTATTTTTAAAATCTACATATGGGGTACCTCAAAGTGGGCGCAGCTAGACCCGTCCGGGCTTAAATTAAAGCCTCGGGTCTGGGGTTTCTAATGATGCCTCGTATATACTTTTATGTTCAAAACTTATATACTCTTTTATGTTGAATTATTTAATTAATTGTATTTTACCGGCTTACTTATACACAAATTTGTCCCTAAGTCCGTGGATCCGGGTCGGATTTCCACGAAACCGGTCTCATTCGAAAGACCGTAAAATTTCCTACAAGAAATGTTGAGTACAAAATTTTCGAATTCTCATCGGTTCCGGAGTTATGGACCGGAGCCGGTACTTTTGGTAACAAATTTTCCTAAATTTCTAACTTTTATTTCTTATCTTAACCAGCGAAATTGAACGCTGGTAGATAACATTTTGTTAAGTTTGACAAATTACCAGTGTAGCGAGCACTGGTAAATTTTATATTTTCGGTTTCCACTTATAATTTTCAGACAATTTTCCAATTGCCGTTCGCTTTCGAGCGAACAGTTACATTTTTGTGGTCCTCATTCGTGAGGACGGTCGTGACGGGTATCCGTCACGGCCACTATCTCCTATGAAAATCTGTAACAAACTTTGCGGTCCTACCATTCGGGGTAGGGCTATTCCTACATAGTCTCTTATTCCGGGTTCAGCGGGGAGTCGTACCGTCCTAAAATTCCTACGAAACCGGGTATGACAAGGGCTCGCCATACGCACGGTCCACTCCTATAAATTACCAGTTTTCGTATGTAAAAATCACTGAAATTCCTCCTACAATTATCCCAAATACATTTCACTCAAATAAACGTACTTCCAACCTAAAAGTTACAGAAATTACAACAGAGTACGACAAACAGAGTACATAAATTTCTGGCCAAACATAGGCGCTTTTATGGCCTGACCAGTCAAATGCAATTGTACAATCATAGCACAAAATGATCATTGAACGGTACATCATGACAACAATAGGGCGACGCTTTTATGGCCGCATACTATACAACGAACGGTATGAATAACTACGACAATTCTATATATGACTGATTAACACTCCACGTCCCAATTACTTTGCTGGATTTGTGCCTGAAAATATGTGCGTTCAACAATGGCGGTTTCAATGGTACGTAATTACAAGATGCGATCATGATAATATATATGCCAAATGTGCCTTTATGGCCATTAAACGTACAACAAGAATGGTATCAATGGCATGTAATTCAAGCATATATCAATGGTGCCTTTATAGCCAATAATACGATAAAAATCATGCAAATGCCAATATATACCAAGGCGTGCCAACGGGGCACTACAATAAGTATATATATAGTTATATGTATATACGGTCGCGATTCCTTGCCGATTGTCCCTTTCTGAAATAGCAACAAAGATACCCTTTTCGTTCAAACGATGTCGGCGGTGCAGGCCGAAATGCTAAAAACATAAGTCGGTTACATAGCGGGACTATTTGAACCTGATTATTTCGTGCGTATATACTTTGATTCCGGTTCTGCTCCGATTACCTACGTATATACCTGATACTTTCTGATTTGCTGTAATAATGTACTTATATAGCTGTGTTGATCTTGCGAGTTGTTTCGATTGCTGATTTCCGTATATACTGTAGTTCGTGATTTGTGCCAGTTAGTCGATCTATATGTGAAGTGACAACAGGGCTATCTGGTCGACGTGTGTACATAGGGGAACGCGTTTTATATATTCGCTTGTGATTAATTAACTTTGCTTACATAAATGTACATATTATGAGTTGGAGGTGGGTTCCGTACCCTTTTGGGCTATTCCCGTCGGGTGTTCCAGGCTGGGGAGAAACTGGTGACAGAATTCGGAAATGTTGACCACTATACACGTGGTCATGATTATTGGGGAACTCGATTAAAAGTTGACTATTACACTATGGACGGAATTTTTAGTAGTCGGAAAAATGTTGTCCATTACACTGTGGTCGGGATTTTTGGTACTCGGAAAAATGTTGTCCATTACACTGTGGACATAATTATTGGTGGTCGAAAAAATGTTGACCATTGTACCAATTTTTTGTTTGAAAAAATGTTAACCATTGGGGTGTGGTCAGGATTATTTGTGTTCGAAAAAATGTTGACCATTGGGGTGTGGTCAGGATTTTCGTAAATGTTGACCATTGCTGTGTGGTCAAGATTATGGATTTTCACTAAAAGTTTGCCATTAGGCTGTGGTCAGGATTATCCACCTCGTAACGATCCGTAAGGATCTGTTTCAATAGCTTGAAAATGGCTGCTCAGACAAAAAATAAAGTTTTAAATGAGAGAATGTAGCGCTCGATGAAAGAATTATTTTTCCGTTTTTAAATCCGTTGCCTCTGACCACAAGAGTTATTCCAAAAATCTTGTGTGACCTCATACCACTAAATTCTAAAAATATCCGATTAGTGCGAGTTTTTGCGAAGATTTAAATATGAAATGATAAGCGCAGCGCAAATACAGAGCTAGGCGCACAACTACGTTTCATTACGCATCGATTAAAAATTTTGCGAAAATCCATCAATCTTGTGTTAGTTGACTTATCTGATAAAAAGATGGAGAAAAAAGAAACTTCGTTTGCTACACTCGCTTCGTTTGAAAAATCAGTCTTCATTTCACGTTGCTATGTCTGAAGTTAACGCGCAAGAGATGACTGTATATGTTCGAGCGATAGTCATGGCTGCTGAGTACTGCAGTTGTGTTTTATGCAAATAAATTTATGTACATTTTTAGCAAAAGACCTAATTCGCGGTTTGCTGAAAACTGATCCTTCCGAGCGGCTAGACATAAATGCTGTTATGAATCATCCATGGATATTAGTAAGTAGTTTCATTTGAAGTGTTTGTGATCGTGTAAAATATTATATCCTTAATATAGTAAGTTTATTCAATTAGAGGACCATAAAGTCATAAAGTGTATTTGCAATAAATATGTTATAAAAATTAATAACTATTATGTGGAGTTTTGTACAATCGAACATCAAACAGAAAACATAAACAGAATCGACGAACGATTCTTTGAAGAAAAATTCGCCTTCATTAGTTTTTTGTTGTTTCGAGAAATGTGGGATCCATCAATGATGTGTGACCGAAAATAGTCAAATTTTACGTCATTTCACAGTTTGTTTCGTGAAACACCACGTCTAAGTCCGTTTTAATGTCACACTAATCACGAGACTCAAGCTAAAGATGGGCGAGGCGATTTTTATAGGAAAAACCTCTAGGTGTGTCGCTTACATAACCTGAGGTAAAATACCTCTATACGAACTCAAGCCTACAATTTATTAATCTGACAACTAACAAAATATGTTACTGTCATGTTTATCATCCGGTAGGCTTTTTCGTGATCAAACTAATTGGAATGTGTAAATTCAAGGCTATTATCCATAGTATATAGCGCCTGAATTCTTTACTTGTTGCAATGAAGAAATATCTACACCGCACAGTTTATTTGTGTGGACTTTGTTTTGAGTCCCGTGCAATACTCCGCTTTCTGGGATGGCTATATAACTGCCGTTTCTTGATCATTCCGTGAGAAAGAAGTTTAGCGCAGTCGTTGGGAATAGTTTCTGCTGAAGGGCTAAAGCTAATGTAGTTTCAAACCATCTATAAATAATCGAAACGGAGCGAGCGGAGGATTTTTACTGAGGGCGCTGGGGAAAATCGTGAAATGTTTTTGTCTGTTTCTGCCACGCGTAAGTCATCCTCGGGTGGATGGATTTCGATAAATTGTTTGTTCGATAGCAAAAGTGATAAAGACATGTCCTTTAGTTGAACACAACCAAATCACCTCCTAATCCAGAACAAAATGGCAAGAAACGAGCTTTTAAACGTTCTTTGCCAAATCTAGACACACCCGTACAATTCTTTCGCAGCCCATATCTCTCGAGTCTTGAAACACTCTTCGCTTCAAAAAAAGAAAGTTACCACATAGAATCAGCTTATCGAGATCTACAACAATCAACTTTGCTAAAAATCACTTTTTGTGGTATCATTCCATGGGGCCGTCGTGGGGTGAATATCATTCTTCGACCCTTTACCAGAAATCTCGATTTTTCCAAATTTCGGCATGTTATTGCGTGTTTTCAACCTTGAACGATTGTCTATTCGGTTTTCAAGCAGGCTGGATACTAAGGGTTTGTTATCTAGGGTACAACTTTATTATATCTTTTCATGGGGTTTCAAAGATGTACGGTCGACGAACCCCATTTCCAAAATGCAATCTGTTTTCATTTTACTTGTTATGTTTGGCTTGCATGGCATTAATAACAGCCTATATAGGTTTTTGGAACGCTGAGTGTAATGATTTGGTTATTTAAATCGAACACAGTCTGCAGCAGGTGATAAGACAAAATGATAAAATGATAACTTATAAATGAATCCGCGCTTGCTCCGTTTCAATGTCGTAATCGTGAACGGGTTATTTATAACATCAACGAATTATAAGTATTCGATGATATTGTTGATAAACAAGAAATAACATTGGTTCCGAAACGCAATCATGCTGAGCTCCGTATTAGATGTCTCTGTACCTCGAAAACACGTCGTCTGGCTTTACATGGAATGTTCCATTCTGCAAAGATGCAACAGCCTTTTAAGTAACTGAATTGAAATATTCAATGATTTTTGTAATAGTTTAGTACGCGAAACTGTATTAAAACTTTAGCTAAATCTTTACAGGCAACATCAGTTACTTTTGAACCTAACATTGGTTCACACTTTCAAGGAACTGTGTACACATAGGCTTTCCGCGAATAAACCTTGTTGGTTAAGGGTTAAATTTTGGCTACTTACGTTTCGTGACCGTATCAGAAATTGAATTCCATTACCTTTGAACAAGTAGGCAATAATGAAATGGGTCTATAGTTCAGGTTATTGGATAGGTGTGCTTTTCAAAATGGGCACAAATTGTGCTGTAAACAATGCCTGCTGCAGCACTCCGTTCACATGATATAAGCTGATTGAACGGAAATTACATCTCTGATCTTGTGTTATTATGTTTGAGCAAGTGGGCAATAATGAATTGCGTCTATAGTTTAGGTTATTGGATAGGTGTGCTTTTTAAAAATGGGCACAGCGTGTGCTGTAAGCAATGCCTGCTGCACCACTCCGTTCACATGATATAACCTGATAGAGCGGAAATTACATCTCTGATCATTTTCAGATAGGACGCAAGAACACTGTCAGTTGGAATATTGCTGTGTTTTAGTTAGATTTTTCGTAACGATTCCCAGACAGCGTTTTGTGTAAATGACACACATGCGATGTTTAACGAAATTTCGCTTGCTTTGGGTAGAGTTTTCCTGCTTCATTTCTTAACGCACTAACATCAGATTTAACACCAGAGCCCACTGCTGCGATAGACGTATCTAAAGATTCCCCTTCGGTTCCCGTTGTCTAGAATACGGTTTTTCGATTGCGTTCGAACTTTGCAATTTGTCTTGCTCATTTCTTGTCAATAAGCAATACTTAGAAAAGAAAAATACTCGAGATTTGTCCCATAAATAATGTACGATATGTGCAGGTTATTTGGAACTGGCTACTTTTTGGAACAAAGTATTTAATAAAAAAATTTCGTACATTTAAAAAAGAAAATCACTTTTCATTATTACTAGTAACTCGTAAGCGAGGCTGAAACGTAGCGAGCGTGGCTTCATTAAGTCATCATTTTGTGTAATCACTTGTAACAGGCTTTGTTGTTGATGCATGTACATCGCTAAAACCCATGGTAAAACCTTGTTGACCCTAAACCCGCAGAAAGCGATTGAAAACGCACGAATTATTCGTGCTAATTTCTAGATAATCAAACCATCTTATCCAGCGTACCGAAAAACCTATTCATAGAGCATTCGCCATGCCCTGTACGAAATATATAACCAAGATACTGAAGACAGACTACATATATTGTGGCGATCGGGTTCATGGACTTTAAACCCATTGAAAACATTTGAAAAGGCGTGAAATATTCATGTTGAACTTTGGATAACCAAATCATAGTATTCTCGAAAAGCTTATATAGACGATTCTTGATGTCCTGCAAACAATACCAAAAAAAATGAAAATTCATTACGATTTAGAACTCGGGTTCGTGGATCGTAAAACCCTTGACTCCCACGAAAAGGTATAATATTAGTCAAGATGGACTCTAAATAGCAAAACCGTCGTATTCAGTTTGCCTTATAATCTAATACGCACTCATTCTAATTTAAAAACTAAAAACACGGAGCAACATTCCCAAAATTTTAAAATCGCTATTTCTGACAACAAACTATATACGAACTATATTCGACCACACAGCGGTACAGGAAGTGGTGCCACTAAAAAGTCGGGGTTAGCTAAATTGTAGATCTCGATGATCAGATCTCGAGCAGGTTTTTCGATGCGAAGCTTGTGTCACGAGATATGGGCTGTAAAAAATTGGTACTCGTACGGCCAAATTTGACAAAAAACATCTAAAATCTGTTTTATGCCATTTTGACCCCGAAGTTGGGGTTGGAGCTGTTCGCGTTCAACTAGTGGCCCATCCTCATCACTTTTGTGCTATCGAATACTAAAAAGTTGTTTAAATCCATCCAGCCAAAAATGAGGTATGAATGACAGAAACAAAGAAATCTTCACGATTTTCCTCCTAGCGCCCTCAGTGGAAACTCTGTTTCAATTTAAATGGAAGTATAAAAATCAGAATTTGCGCTAAATCGTTTGAGAGGCAACGAAAATTAGTATTTTCGAAATCATAAACGCATGACGTAATTTGTAATTTCGGACTACAATACAGTTATTGCATGCAATAGTAAAGTAAACTAAGACTGGTTAAACAAATTTTCACACTGAAACCCATTCATAACATTTATCGGAGAGTTGGTCACTGGGGTTTTTAAGATCCGTGAGTGGGTCAGGTCCAATATTTTATAATCAGACCAGTAAGATTCTGTATGTAAATTTTGTAGTTAAATCACCAGTATTTTGACAAAGTTTTTCTTCAAGTTAATTTTTTTTAATATAGGATTATTACTTTCCATTTTCTTTTATATTTTTCCAATTTCGCTTGCAAGTGCTATACTTTTTTGCCCGGCTTTGGCAGCGGGGGTGGTTGGGGCAGCACGGGACCTACTTCGGGATATGCATATTTGCAAACATGTATTTATAATCGTTGCAATTTGTGTATGTACACCCATTTTTGCTGCCCCATACCCGGATACTTTTAATTAGACCCAGTGAAATCGTAATCAAACCCAGTCTGGACAGGGTTCATTTTGAAACAAAATGCTGGTCGGTCATGTTTAAGTCTAAAATAATCTACAACTTTGTTTATACGAATTTCCAGTTGTATAAGGCCATATGGGACCACCCAGTGATTGAGTTTTAATAAAAACCCATGTTTACCAAACAATATCTGAAAAGGTAAAGTCACAGCAAATTTATTTTAAGTGTATAAATTCCTAGCGACTAAATTACGGTTGATATGCACAGTGCGCACCAGAAATGATAGTAGCATTTCTAGCGAGGCTCCAGTGAGTGGCTCGCTCTAGATTTTGAAACTGTTTATACTAAAAATAAATAATATTTTTATGACAAATTTATTTCGATATTCGCGAGCGAGCGGCATTCGTTTTTGGCGAGTACTGTATTATATCGTGACATGTATGGCACGAGGAGGTGGATGGAAGCACACTAATCTGTGCTTGCTTGGGATAAACATGTCAATAACCACAATCTCAGTGTCAGTCAATATCAAACAATACTGATATAGGTTTGATGATTTTGTGCACGAATAGGGCCACACCACCACTACTGGCGAATTTACTGTCGCCTATAGTCAAGTGTTCTGCAGTGGATCCGTGAGTTGATAACGGCGTCATTTAGACTGTGCAATCTATTTAATGTGCTTAAGAGTTTGACGTAGACTCGATTGGTGACGTTTTGTTCGCCATACTTCTAGTATGTAACAGTTTCATTGAACGAGTGTATATTTAGGGATTTGGTAGAACCTGTGTCAGATATTACTTTTCCGAGTGAACACGATCTTAACCACAACGGCCGGCCAGTTGAATTGTTAGTTCACTAGCTGGTGTCTGCCCCCCCACCAGTTTGCCGTCTGTGAATTAGCATTCCCTATACTTATTGAACTTTTCGTTGTATAACACGTGCTTATTTTTCGTGGTGCTCGGATTGCGGATCAGTTGTGCGTATTATCCGTCAGTCCGTTTTCTTAGTTTTGGCTACTGAACCCGTTCCAGCACTTTCGTGAAGCGTTCCTTGTATATGCATGAATTTGAAACGTTCACTACTTCCCTGGTTGTGTTGTTCTTACAAGATCGATTTAACGATAGGTTAGGAAAGCATCCGTGCTTTCAAAAGCCTTGGACGAAATGGAGCGGTTTCGTCAAGACTTTTAACATGTTGAAGTTGTCTTGCATTAGCGGGATCCATATATCTCTGATCCGTTCTCGTCGAGTATTTGAATGATGTCATATGTCGTTCTTAGGTCATGTGCAGAAATATTCTGAAATACCGGAAATTGCAATGTATCGACGCTGAGTATCTTTGACTGACTGAAAATTTGCACAACCGATGCTTGTGGCATGGGCGCAAATCTCTGGAGGGCCGGGGGCTATTTTGGAAACAATAGAAGATAAGAAATGAACCGACCTTTGATGGTATTGATCTTGAATGTGGTTGGGTTATTGCTGGGCAATGATTGCTCGCTCGTCGCACACCTTCTTTGATGGATTCGAATAGAGCGACAGACCTGAGAATTGTAGTAGAAGCAATGAAGGGCAGCAGAACCGTGTATCTGATGAGGAAGGTAGTTAACGATTTGGCAATACAATGGAAGACCGACGGTGATATCGTGAGTGATTGCCACACAAGGTATAGGTGTTGTGGTCGGCTATGCTAACGAATGACACCGACCGTAGCTGTTGTTAATGATGATGATGATGATACTATCGATATCATTATTGTTGATAGCGTTGTTGGTTGCAACTGTAGAACAGAAGACAACGGCTTTGATGACAGATATACCGGAGTTCATGCGATTATAGCAAGACGTCCCGTATCAATAGTTGATGTAATAATGGAAGGTGACGTCATAGATACATTTAAACGTATTATGATAAAAGATCCTGAAGTGCGATGACAGGCTGGGATACGGTTACACGGCATGGAGTGACGCCAGCCCAGTGTAACCCATCAAGCCATGCGCATTATGCGTGAGTAAAATTAAGGTGACCCCTCTAACCATCCTGTTTGGTCATTATTGATATCGAATTGCAAACTCTTGTTACTGAAAAAAGGCTTAATTTCCTTAGGTTTTTCGCTAACTGAAAATTGGCAAAATCAAATTCAATTGTCAGAAATTAGACCTTGTCTTCGAACAGAATTTCGGCGATTTAAATTTGGATTATTCAGTGTTCGCGAACAAATTTAATGCAAAAGTGACGTCACAATCAAATCGACAAATTGTCGTTCTCAAAAATTTGGGTAATTATATTTTAATTTTCGCGAACACAAAATGGTCAGATTTCAATGGCGAGCGCTATGTTGGCGAACAGTTTTATGCCGGATTTCAATTGACCAAAAAGCGTTCCATAACAAATTTTATGCAAATATACAAAATAGGATGGTTGATGCGGTCACCTAAGTTTACTCGCGCATAATAGATCCCAGATTGTCAGTCGACTGTGAGCCTGCAACAATAGCAGGCAAATAGAATGTAGTATCTATTCTTGCTGCATCGTCGCACCGCCACAGGGGCAGACCCCAAAAGTTTGCAGACTATACCTAAAAAAATTAAGCTTCTATTGTACCTTCATATCAAAATAGTATTAGACTCCCAATACAGTATTGGCCTCCAACATTGTTAAGAACAGATTTGGGCTAATGGACGGCAGCGGTTAACAGCTCTGCTACTACCTTGGCGACTGTATGTGTTGATGCGTATTCGCGGACAAAGGACTTAGACAGCGAACGCAGAATTATGTCGATGGATACTGCGAAATTCTAGGTCTGTTATCGTAACCAGGCGTGCAATTGTGTCAATTTTGAACGTCGCATTTTTGATTTATCTGTATCCGCCTCACGCTGACCGCGAAAACAAAGGAAATGTACGGAATTGTTACCTAGAACTAGGGAACTATGGCAACTAGGATATCATGTGTAAGAACAGTACAACCAAGGTGAAACCAGTTGTTGCATTAGTCGCAGGCGAAGCAGTTATTGCTCCAAAGTTTGTCACATTTGCAACAGTGAGGCGATTTTTAATGTGAAGGTGAAGATTCGGTTGTGCCAGGTGACATTGTTTGAAATTGCCCGTAGCTTGTATATATAGATGTTTTCGGCGGCTTATTATTTACAGAAATTCGACAGATAGAAGAAAATTTATGGACATATTATCGATTCGTAAAACGCAGAATTTTTTTAAATTGATTTGCCAAATTTGAATTACGTTTGAATAGAGTGTAATTAAAACAAAAATCCGGTGTAACGCATCAGAAACGCATTAACCTTTCTTTAACCTGAATTCAATTGGGTAAAAAAATCCTATGATAAAACCTATCACGTTTTGGATGAGTTTTAAATATTAGATTTGCATTTAGTGATATAACGGTTTTGCGTGAAATGTATCCAGACATTTTGCTCGCATATACGATTTCAATCTATCAAGTCGTTTTGGAAGCTACTGCAGGTTGTTGGTACTATCTGTATGTTTGTGGTGAGATTGTGCATTTTTACTTTTTTAGTACAAACTGTGGCTGCATTAAACTAATAACGTGCAGGCGTTTTGTTACTTGATGTTTTGAATTTTACATCGTTTGAGTTCATTTTATTGTACTTTTGATTCTAGCAACATATGACGGTGCCCGAAACTCCGCTTTGTACACCTCAAGTATTGTCGGAAGAACGCGAGCAATGGCAAGATTTTCAGGTATTTATACTTGTTATTATAGTACTGGAATGCTTGAAATTACTACTTACTGAAAGGAATATAATATTTGATTTAATAATACGAATGAATACACAAAAGCAGGATATGGGTGGATATCGCAGTCATATAACAGGATTTATGTTAAGACAAAAACAGAATAAGATTCAGCTCCTGATTAATACTGTTTCTTTATCTGCTTTAGGATGAAATGTCGTCGGCGCTGGCAACAATGCGGGTCGACTACGATCAAGTTCATATTAAGAACTTAAGCGAGAGCAAAAACAAGCTGCTACTGAAAAGAAAACGCAAAGCATAAATAGGTATCTGATTTTGAAGGTTCTGTGGTATATCGTACTGCATAGGTTGGTCAATTTAGTATCCTCTCGAATTCTTTAGACATTTTTCTAGTAATTATGTCTTTATAATGATAGTGTGATCCTACTATTTGTATGTTTGGATAGGTGTTGTTTGGAAGTGCTTTTCACCCAGTTTACCAGGTCAAGCCAATATGTTTAAGCTATAGTATAGTCCCTACTTTCTAATATTGTGGTGGCTATATCCAAATAATATTCACCATCCGCATGAAGCTTAAAGGCGATGCTTTACGTAGTCATATACGCCATTTCTTAAAGACTCTCTTTCTAACTTATTTGAAGTTCCTGCACTCAAAGATATGATGGGCCCCTGTTGATGGTACTCTTTGGCAGATCGGGCATTTGGTACCTCTTAAGATTTGTAAGACTTTTCTCTATTAAGCAAACGTTTACTCGGTATAGCGGTGACAGTCTTTTTAAGCTTAACATACTTCTGGTCCCGAACAGGTACTGTGTTTATATTATATTTTTGATCCGATTCTATTCCGGGATTGCGTATACATTGTACCATTCAGCTAGTTCAGTTATAATGGTAGTTATTGTTTAGCGCCATATTCCTATCGTTTTTGGCCAATTCTATACAGGGTTATGGCCTCAAACATTTCACGCTGGTAACGTTCCCTTTAAAGATGTTTTTTTAATTTGATGTATCACAGTGTCAGGAAATCCACTCCAATAGATTGTCCTTGCAATCCTGTCTTCATTTAATCCATCCCAACATTGCTTCACCATTGTTATAAGCTCCCGTTATTGTTTCATCGCTGGATAGTTAAAAAGTGTACACAGCCAAAAATCGCTGTTAATTAAGACATGATAAACAATAATTGTGCACGTGGATCCCACGCGTGCGATATATATGATTTTATATTTGTATGATGATATTAAATAAACTGAATTTTTCCTAGTGTTCTACGCTACATCTTCGATCTAATGTATAATATTGCATACAGTCAGTTGTGTTTGATTTGTTTTTTTGCTGTATTCTGGTGTTAAAAAGTGTGGTCCTTGACAGTCGCATTTTGTTTTTATAGAAATTTTATTATTTATGAAATTATAAAAATAACGTTATATATTTCATTTTACCGAGTACGATTTGAAATACAATTTATTAATTATTATATACTTACCTACATAAAGGAGGACGATATTTTACTAGTTATTCAGTTATCAAATAATAGTGTTTTTATTCAAAAAACAAGTGATAAATTGTAGTTATTTATTTCATGTTCAGTACTGCTTCGATGAGAATGTGATCTTGATTATAGTCCATGCTCATTTCGGTTACATTGCTAGATAGTTGCCCTGCAGGATTTATTCTCGTTTTCTCAGTAAAAGATTATACTTAAGTAAGTTATATTATCTAATGAATGAGAAGATGAAGTAACGTTTTGCCATTTGGAAATTTTAGTCTAACACGCGGCATGGTTACTGTGATATGGAAAACGATGGTTCACAATACCAATTTATGTTGGTGTTCTCGATTAAGTTAGAACGTTGGTAGAGTTTTATAAGCGAAGAAAAGTTAGTCAAGAAAAAGACTGTAGAAAAAATCTTGCTTGGAATGAACTTTAGCAGAAGTTTATTTAATAATTGTAATTCGTGGCTGTCAAGATTTAGGAGGAAGTTATGTTATTCCCAACTACCGTTTTGCCTTTAGTGCGCCAAATTCGAGAAAAATACTCTATTTTTGAACCAAATTTACAGCTTCATAGAAAATAGCCATACCCACTAAGCTATTTTGCTGCAAAGATACAGTCACTTATAGTACTAGCCACAATAATGATTGACTGTCGTCTAACGAGCAAGCGAGCAGCAAACGAACAAAAACTATCAAAGTTATAAATAGAATTATATTCTTACAAGAGTAAGTTGGAAACCAGCCACGAGCGAGCAGCGATCATTTGTAACGAATACTGTAGTTGTGCCTCTTACTACTTTAGGCTATGTCCAAGCGGAAGTTTGCGATGCCGACGGGGGTTTTGTGTTCTTTTTTACATTATGATCTTATGACGACTAGTATAATGGCAAATCATCACAACGTTGTAGAGATTGTGTGTTGCAGGGGCAAAATCTTTTAAATTCCGTCTGTGTATGTGTCTGATCGGCCATAACTCGGGGACGACTTAACCGATTTTCATGATCTTGGACTCATTCGAACTGGCATAGTTTATTTACTGTGTACATCCCTGAGCGTTTTCTGATTTGGGGTCTGATTCCGGGGTCAGGTGTCAAAATGTGGGTTTTTTGCCCCATTGTAGTACACTTCACGGAAGCAAGGTTATTTTTATCATAACATTCGAATATTTTTCTGTGGTTGGTTTTATTTCATAGTAAATGATAAATGCCGATGCCACTTTTTTGTTTTTAGATTAAGGCCCCGGTTCTGGATTTATGGGCTATGAAGCACGGGCGTATGGCGCCCCAGTGGTTCCGCGACCCCAAATTTATAAATTAGTTCTGACCTCTTGAGCGGCTGATAAGTTACGTGGGGTTTTCTGGTATGCGAAACTCATTGCCGGTGTTGGTTTTGCTCTGTGACCCGTGGTTCCATGGGTACGAGGCTATGGCGCCCCCAACGTTTGGGCTCTGAGAATAAAATATAGGTTTTTCACCCCATTTTAGTACTTTTCACGAAAGCAAGTTCGAATTATTTTCTCTGGTTGGTTTTATTTCATGGTAAAATAATTCGAAAGTTAAGATAAAAATAATAAATGCCGATGCCTCTTTGTTTGTTTTTCGATTAAGGCTGCGGTTCTAGAGTTATGATGTTTGAGGTTTGCCTCAGTGGTTTTCCGACCCAAAATTAGAAAATTTGTTCTGACGTTTTGGGCGGATGAAAAGTTTTACTTGGGGTTTTCGGGCATGGGAAACTCATTGTCGGTGTTGGTTTTGCTCTAACTTGTGCGGTATTGTGTAATATCCACATATAGCATATCGACCTATACTATCAAGAGTTGATTGGCTGTGCACGCAAAAGGTGTAGGTATACTTATGCTTCTACGTTCTGCAATCTCGATAGAGTTACTAGTTACATTATGTAGCTAGGCACTGGTTTGCTTGTAGCTTTTCTTTTTTGTTTCTCCTTTTTGCAGTTATTATTAAAATCCAACAATTCTTACTGTAGTTGCGAATTCGCCGATCTAGGCGATTTGTATTTTGGAATAGTCTGGATTGAAATATGGCATTGAAATTTCTAACAAGCTTTGTTTATATCCAAGATTTAAGAAATTTTTTTGTAAATTTGCTTTTAATTCGTATTTCAATAGGCATTGCAAACGTCAAATTTATTTATCCAAACCAGAAAACCTACAGATGTTCAAAGGCAAAATTGGACTGATGCTTCAGGTGATTTTCAGCAGCCATCTATCCAATGTTAAACTATAACCGTCATATAAATTTTGTCATTTAAAATACATCTTTCGCTTAGCACCTAGCTATCTCAGGTTATGTGATCGGAAAAGTGTAAATAATCTTTTATTTGATATTTGGTGCACACAAAAGAAGAAGCTTATTAATGTCGACAGAGCAAAACTGTAAACTTTATACACTGATTTGCACTGCATATTAAAGCATTTCGCATGAGAGGGTGAAACTGATGTTATTTATTAAATATGTTCTTTCTATGACTGTAATACTTATTCCCAAGTAACAAGCTCTGTGTTCGATATTACTTAGAAACCTGTGCAAGCTATAAGCCTTGTACTGCGGGATTAGCTGGAATTAACGTTGTTTTATGCGTGTAACAGAAACCTATAATAAATTACTCATGAAACGTCCAGAGCACAACAGACAGACAAAGTAAATTCATTCGGTAATTCGGATTAGCCTGTTGTCGACAATAAACCCCTTGAAAAGTTACGGTATAGTCATGTTAAATTCTATATGACCACACTGTTGTATTTGAAATCTTGAGAAACTATGTGTACCATTTTTAATTCGCTGAAAACAATTTATATATAACTACCAATTTATTGAAGACGGACTTATTATGCAGATCAGGTTTATCGACCTTAAACCCTTGAAGCCACTGAAGAAGTAAGAAATATTTGTATTAGACTCTGGATAACAAAACCTACCTATTAAACGTAACTAAACCCTTTATATAAACAACCTCTGATTACTTGGAACCAATACATCGCCAGACTACGTTCTAAAAACGGTTCCCTTACACTGTAAAACGTTTGAAACATACGATTACGTAAGATATAGACTAGATTTTATATGTATTTCTACCAAAAGATCAACGAACCGTATTCGGTCTAACTGCGGCTCAGGGTGTGGTCCCATAAATAGCTATGTTCAGCAAAGTTATAACTTTTGTCGACCTGATTCTGGAAAGTGGTTTCATGTGCAGCCTATGTTGAGGCGCTAGGAACTGGTATCCGCGTGGCCACATTTGGTTTGTTTATGACGTTTTAACTTAGGGGATGGGGTAGGAGCTGTATGTTCCTTTGTTCTTCTGTGCTAAATTTTACTTCGCATCATAGCCGAACGTGGATGCAGCATTCAAGGTGCTAGTCTGGTCAGGTTAATCTACGTCAGATTGAAAGTTGAACCGTCGTACAGTGGTATGTATGTTGATTGTTATCTGGAATAGCAACCGACAAAGTCACAAACTTTCTTAATTATAGTAGCATGTTTTGTCTATTATACATAGTTATATTGTGACTTAACAGCTTTAAGTAGACCAGCTTAGTCGTAGTGTGTGAGCGATAATTTACAAGTAGTCGAAATAAGTGTCGATATAAGTAAAAATCAACTAGTATGCTTAGGTATCAAAAAACCGCATTAGTTCTGTCCTCGATCAAAGAAATGTATCATTTTTAATACGCTCGAAAGTCGAACTTAAGAAAATCAGATGAATAAATTCAGCAGCAATAATTTTTTGTAGTTATAACCAAAAGTTGATGATTTTTCACCGAAGAGTATGACAGTCTTCCACAAATGCAGATCAACTCAAGGACTATGTCGCATTACTTTTTGTGCTGTTTCCGCTCTATTTTATGGGGTGAAAAATGTCTTTTGCTGTATTTCGTTGGGGTGGGGATAATTTTACCCCACGACGGCGGAGCAGGGAACTTTCCCCAAGAAATACAGTGGGACGGTACGAAACGCAACGCGATTTAATTCTTGGATTGGTGTTTTTTTGCTGAAGATGTCATGCTTTGTGAAAATCATCAACTCATGTTATAAATTATAATGCGCATCATACCAGGTAAGACTAACTCTTTCCAAGAAAATCTCAATGAATCAAACTGTTACAATATCTGCAGTTGTGGATTAGTGATTTCGAAGGTAAACAGTTTCAAAGTTTGTCGCATTAAATTATGATTATACATTTACATGTTTTAAACAGAGATTGCTATGACTGTATATTTGTTTTATATTTATTGTTTCAAATTAGTTTTGTATGTTAATAATATATCAAATATGTGTTCGCCTATTTTAAAAGTTCCAAGAGGCATTGGGAATACCATATATCAATGGAAATTCCTACATCAGGAGTCGGACAGAGCATAGTCGAGCCTTAGATTTGACGCCTTACTTTTCGTCAGCTGTAAAGCTAGCCTGATTATGGTAACTGGTGTGATAAAATAACAATCTATGTTCCTACTGCTTCTCTATACACGTTTTTCTTATTTTGAAAAATTTATAATATTTTTCGTAAAATACAACCTGTTTGTGTATAAACATGGTTGTGGAAGATTTTAAAAATGATGTCTAAATAGTTTAATGCCCATAGTTCTTTGGGACATAGTTAGTTGAATGTTGAAGCTTTTCATTGTTCAAGTTTTGGTTGCTCTTTTTTTCAAGTAGAAATTGTACATAGTTCAAGTGCCCACACTTCGTTCCAATGGGTGATTTGGTTCGTTTTACTAATGATAGCGTTGCAAACCGCTATATATACATGCGGCTGGAATAGATCTCTTTTGTTTATTGCATTTTGTAACTTAATGCTTTGGTACTGCTAGAATGACTGCTGTACGCGCTTGATATCTTTCATTATAGTAATTTTAATGATTCGGATTCGGAGAAATGTGTATATATTTATGTTAAAACGAAGATTGTGTAGTTATTCGCAGTGTTTGTTTTGAAAGTCTACAATTTTCGATGTGGAATGGATTTTTTTCCGCCAAACGCATGCAGCTAGTAACAAGAGAACTCTCAGAAAAATTGGGATTGCAGCCATCCGCGCAATAATATCTTCCTCTTTCTAACGATAAACGAAATGTTTGTCAGGATTGCTTCTCCCGTTTTTTTATTATAGATGATGGAAGTTATACGTTTGGCAACAGTTCGTGGAGTGCTAAGCATGCTGTCATAAAAAAACGGGGGGATTAAAATATGTCATAAAAACCTAAGCCTGTCATTGCTTTTTGCGTCGATATAACTAAATGTATTTAGAGTTACTTAAAAGGGTATTGCTATAGCGGTGATGTTGGTTGTATATGCTTTGTCTTGTTCGTTAACACTCGTTTGGAGGTACGTGAATTGCAAATTGTGTTGTTACCACAGAAAATCAATGCGCAGCAACATTTGCTGTCATTTTTCTAGGGATACTAAATCTTCTGGTGTGCATTATGAGCCAAATTGCATCAATTTTAGCGGGTTATATTGTGTAACAAAATGAGTCTTCTCGGTGGTACGCGTCCTAAAAAATCATTACTTTCAACCTTCATTAATAAGTGTAGTTGTAATGAGTCTTGGGCGGCGACCATCTATTTCCATCACAGATGCCGGCTTTCGGTCCCGCACGTCATGTGTTGTGACTGTCATATATTTTGTAGAATTGGATTTTGTTAGGTAACATGTAAATAAATAATACACTTTATTTAAAATATACTTTTGCGAAAACTAACTTTCTCACCTAAGATTTTGTCGCTTTGAAGCGTGAAATAATTCGATATTTCCATTCTGTACTAGTTATTAGGATACTTGTCACTATTTTTATTGGAAAAAAGCTTGTTTTCACCTGGTATTTTCACCTTTTTTCTGCCTGACTATAAATGTACGATTTACTAGGTTGTGCCTCCCCACTATTTAAATATCGGAATAGCTTAGAACCCTATTGTTGCAGTTTGTTTACTAACTGAAAATAACATCCCCAAATATCTCGGGTTCGTCTTACCACATTTACGGCGGAACAAGAAATTGCGAACAAAGCAGCATACACATATCTTATATTTACATAGATTTCATAGACTTTAAAAGTGACAATATGTATGATGGCAAATCAGGTGGGTTTCGTTCTAAAATGTAAGCTGTTTTGGAATATGGAATAGATTAAATTTATTACTGCAACAAAAAACTGCAGTGAAAAGAGCACGGCGATTTTTCGCGTAGCTTTATATAACTGATGAATACATGTTGGTGAATTATATTATATATTAGCTAAGCGATAGAGATCTTTTTGGTTAATGAGTGTGTAAGACCCGAAATAAACATAAAAATTTCTACATAATCAGCACCGAAAACCTAGCATTTTAAGAAAACGTGAGAAAAATTTGCAAAAAGATTCTTCTAAATTCGCAATATAAAGCCCCATAAAGGATGAAATTTGGTAGACGTGTCTTTTCGTTGAATGGCACGTCCATTCAATGCAACTTGGAAACAGGATATATCTACAGCTCTGGACAGCAATATGTGTTTCTTTTTACATCCAATTTGTATGCGATTCGCTTACAAATGATTGAGTTTACTTTATGAAGGACCCACCGTAGTCTTTTGCACACAACGCCTGCATCTCACATCAAAGGTTTAATGTGCGAAGCACCACCACCACTAATTTTATCACCCTATGTGAGAATCCTAGAAGCCGATTCGTTCTAAACGCTAGTATTCACAGCCACCAGCATTCAAATTCTCCCGGCTCATGGTGTCGTAAACATCATAGCTCATAGGTGTTGATAAAGATGTGGGTCGGACCGCCCACCTCAGTCTAAATCTGCGCTCCCCCATTAAGGCTGCGCATCGTATGGTGTGCTGAAAATTAGCAAAACTAGGATGAAAACTTGAAAAAATTAGTGTAAAATTACTAAAAATATGGGGAATTATGAAACATCGCGAATTGGCAAACATCGGAGGTGGGGAGGGTTGAGTTCCGCACCATCTGCCCCCTAAAATGCCGACAGACCTTCGGCACCTATACCATAGCTGTTGATATCTCTCACACCATATATCTTATTATATAGCATATATAATATACAGTATGCCACTGGATGGCACGGTGAAGGCTGCTGACAGACGATTTCCACATGCTGAGTTCTTTATAAAACGCAAACATAGCATCAAATGGTGAAAAAACGACTTCCAAGGCTCAGTCATAAAACAGCAGTTTGCCATGAGGGTATTTATGTTTTCCAAGATCGTTTCTTTTACTGATTCGTGGAACTCTACATTGGTTTTTTCGAAAATGGTCGTCTCTAGGTCACTACTGTACCGGCTCATTGAGCCATTACCTCACCATAATCGGGTCACGAAACTAGTACAACGCCTTCATCTTTGATCTGCAGTGGTAGCAGGAACAGTCGCCGATCGGCCAAACAATTTACACCGAAAATTCCGGCTAGTTCTAAATACTAATTTTAATTATAGTCAAGATAGCTTCTGAACGTTTATCGACTGCCATTGGGGTTTATGTTTTAGAGCTCCGTAAAGCTTCGTCAAAGGCGTAGATAGGCACATGAAATACCTGCAGCCAATCTTTGCTAATTTGCCTTGGCCTAAGCTATAACGCTGTGCTTACAAGTCATGATATTTATTGTTGCCGTTTTCTTTTTTCTGGTTGCAATGCAACTGTTTTCATGTTTGCGTCTGGGCCTCCGGAAGCCGGATTAATACAAGTACGTACGTATATACTGAGTGAAAGCGGCCTGGATTTTTGGATGGTCATAGGGTAAAATAGAGTAAATGCTGTGAAATCGCGGAAAAATTCTGGAATTTCACACTCTGACGTTATGCTTTTTTCAGATGTTGCCTTCCTCAACACAGCGATGCGTGCTAACTACTTACTGCATTATTTGTCAATTAACATGAAACACTAATAGATATTCAAAATATATATACACAAAATAATGTAAATGATTTACACACAATTTTTGATTTTGCGGGGTGTTTCAGGACTAAGCATTACAGTTAAGAAAAATAGATGTCCTTAGCGATGTCAGTGTCACATGTCGATTTACACTTCTGAAAATTGAAAGCATTTTGTATATAAATCATATACTTGTGTATAATTGCTCATAATTTGAAGTAGCAGAACCGATAGCAAAATTAAGGGAAAAATAGAAGATTCATGGCGAAATTGACATAAGATGTGGTGGAGGTTTTGTTTTGCATTTATTGATTGTTCTAATAAATGATTGAATTTTTGATATTTCTGAGCGTGCTTAAACGCACTAACAGAATAAAATTATATTTTTGTTGTGATGTATTACCTATACCTACCTAACGTATATCTGCGGTGTTTCATATAGTTTCCTAAATTCGAAATGTGTTTGTATACAAAAGCTGTAATACACTTCGGATTCCAACAGTTTAGAATAATGCAAATTATTTATGCTGCGTATATGCAGACGCTCCGTGGACTCAAGAATGGTGAGGTCGTGTTAAGAGGGCAATTTGTCAACTTTATTCTGCACTCTTCCTCTATGGCTGACCTCGTCCACGACCCATTTTTGCTGATCTTACCGTTTTTACCAAATTTAGGCGTACCTTTGGCGTGGGGATGCGCAGCACCAAGAATAGGGTACAGCGGGACCTCGGGACTGTCGTGAAGACAATCAGATAAATTGA
The DNA here is from genome assembly GCA_030248225.1 of Trileptium ribeirensis. Classification (NCBI taxonomy): domain Eukaryota; kingdom Metazoa; phylum Nematoda; class Enoplea; order Enoplida; family Thoracostomopsidae; genus Trileptium; species Trileptium ribeirensis. The sequence goes on from JASANE010010848.1 coordinate 73,583, forward strand.
CGTAAGGCTTACAGTATAGCTAAGCCAATTCAATCGATCCGAATAAAATCGATAACATTCGTGGGTCAATACAAATCGTAAACTCAGTTAGTACGACGACGTAGACATTGTTAGTAACGTTTAGACACTGGTGTTTTGACTGATGAAACGCTGGCGGTAAGGATATTTACACCAGCTGAATATTATAGTATATTGAATCGATACGTAATATGGAGCAGTAACCGCGGCCGGAGTTAGTGGACTGTTAGCTAACTGAATCGGATTAAACGCCGAATATCGTTATCTGAATGCAGTTGAATGTAACCAACCGCTGATCTGGCTCATGTCACCTTTAGAGGCTTCCTGTTTGCAGGAGGTAAATTATATTTTATGGATATATATGTGTCCTGTATAAATAGACTCACATGTTTCCCGTTTCCTACATTTTCCAATTTATCAACGTTTTCTTATCTTTCTGAAAAATATTGGGAAGCGAGAAACTGAGATTAGTTCCCGTTTCATAAGTTTCTCATTTTCGATATATATAACTCCCAAATGTTGACGAGTTTTGTTTAAAAAAATCAAAGAGTCTAGGTTGCAATAAATTTGAGTTTTAGTTTTGAAAAGTATAAAAGGAATATTTTATTATCTAAGTTTTAGTAATTAAGTTGGTAGAAGGAATTGGTTAGGAGTGGTTTATATATATTTTAGTCAAAATTTGTCAACAAACACGATTTTACAATATTTGCGATGATATAGGTTTATACTATTTGGTTCCAACTCACATCACCATGTGAGATTAATCTGAGTAACAGCTATAGCAGATTTTTAAGTCGTAAAACTTATTATCCAAAACTTATATGAAGTACACTAATGCGAGATTCCGAAACAGTCAGAGAATAGATTACTAAGTAGTCTTATTTTCTTGTAGTTACAAATCAGCTACAACTGCACTCCTATATTGCACTCAGCATAGAACCACTGTTCTGCTGCCGAAGGAAATTTTTGTAAGTCCTATACAATCTAAATGGAACCAATGTGGTTCTGAATGAGTTCCGTCACAAGCTACCCATTCATTTAGGCGTCGTGGTTTACTTTTCCCAGGTATATTCGGTGCATTGATTTGACGACAAACCCTATCAGAGAATAGATTACTAAGTAATCTTATTTTCTTGTAGTTACAAATCAGCTACAACTGCACTCCTATATTGCGCTCAGCATAGAACCACTGTTCTGCTGCCGAAGGAAATTTTTGTAAGTCCTATACAATCTAAATGGAACCAATGTGGCTCTGAATGAGTTCCGTCACAAGCTACCCATTCATTTAGGCGTCGTGGTTTACTTTTCCCAGGTATATTCGGTGCATTGATTTGACGACAAACCCTATCAGAGAATAGATTACTAAGTAATCTTATTTTCTTGTAGTTACAAATCAGCTACAACTGCACTCCTATATTGCACTCAGCATAGAACCACTGTTCTGCTGCCGAAGGAAATTTTTGTAAGTCCTATACAATCTAAATGGAACCAATGTGGTTCTGAATACAAGCTACCCATTCATTTAGGCGTCGTGGTTTACTTTTCCTAGGTATATTCGGTGCATTGATTTGACGACAAACCCTATCAGAGAATAGATTACTAAGTAATCTTATTTTCTTGTAGTTACAAATCAGCTACAACTGCACTCCTATATTGCACTCAGCATAGAACCACTGTTCTGCTGCCGAAGGAAATTTTTGTAAGTCCTATACAATCTAAATGGAACCAATGTGGTTCTGAATGAGTTCCGTCACAAGCTACCCATTCATTTAGGCGTCGTGGTTTACTTTTCCCAGGTATATTCGGTGCATTGATTTGACGACAAACCCTATCAGAGAATAGATTACTAAGTAATCTTACTTTCTTGTAGTTACAAATCAGCTACAACTGCACTCCTATATTGCACTCAGCATAGAACCACTGTTCTGCTGCCGAAGGAAATTTTTGTAAGTCCTATACAATCTAAATGGAACCAATGTGGTTCTGAATGAGTTCCGTCACAAGCTACCCATTCATTTAGGCGTCGTGGTTTACTTTTCCCAGGTATATTCGGTGCATTGATTTGACGACAAACCCTACAAAGATCTTGAATTTTTGGGTTTGTACGAATCTTGCCCCGTAGGTAACTTAAATAGTGTTCCACATTATCCAGGTATAATTTTACCATATCCGTATGGACTAAGGAATCCCGACCCCTTGGTTGATTTATTTCTCGAATTTCCAAGTTATGACCATCCACCCGTTGTACCCTGTACAGAGTATGAAATAATGGCTTTCGGGCTAATCTCGGGTGGAATTCTCGACCACGAGAAGTCTTTTCGAGCAGAAGACTAAGCTGCCCTCAACAATATCTGCCCGATTCGCTGAGACGTGTTGATCGTAGTGTGCTCGATATCTTTTCTGTGTTTGCTGCAGTTGATCCCTGCATTCGGTACATAATGTTTGTAACTCGATATACAAGTCCTGCACATATTTTTGTAGAAAATCCGAATGCACTTGCAATCTGCGTGGTTCACCAGCTAAATCCATATCTCTGCCATATTTCATACGATAAGGTGTTTCACCAGTAGCTATATTCGGTGTAATACGATACGCCATGCAAACAAGTGTTATATATTCATCCCAACAGTCTGGATTCTCATCAGCAATTTTGTGTGTAATTCCAACTTTCAACCAATCCATTCGATTGATGATGATCTGCTACAACAAAATTGTGTTTCACACCTCGTGAACTTAACGCCTTTTAAAGTGTATGCCATGAATCCAGCATCGCGGTGAACAATAACCGTTTTGGATGTCCATGACCACTTGATACACCCTGAATAAACGTAGCTACAATCGATTTTGCTGTCGTGTCTGATATAGGAAATGCCTCTGGCCATTTCGTTAAATAGTCAATCCAGGATATAATATATTTGTTGCCATTTTCTGTAGCTGGTAGTGGACCGACAATATCCACGCCTACCGTTTCCCATGGTGGATCGGATGTAACGGTACCTTTACGACTCCCGCCTGGATTAAAATGTTTGCAAACAATACAGTCTCGTATAAACAAGTGTAGATCCGCCGCCATGGTTTGCCAATAGAAACATTTCGCAAGTAGTGGATAGCTTCGTTCCCAAGCCAAATGACCTGCAACATTATCGTGATACCTTTGTAGTAACTCACGTCGAAAAACACTTGGTACAACCAATTGTGTAAAAGCTACAGCATGTCGTTGATGTCGATAGCGCCATTGTAGATGCAGAAGTTACTGATCCCTTAAGAAAAAGTCGCCTTGATTCCGAAATAAGCATCGAAAACGTTCGTTCGATAGCCCTGCAACTTCACCTTTGGCAAGTTTGAAAGCTCAAATTTCTTCAATGTCCGGATCTAACTGCTGTAATCGTAAAATCAGTTCTTGGGTCCACGGCCAATCTTGGTCGATAACATTATGTCGTAGATTCACCATTTCAGGTTGAACTGGACCACAAAACATCCTGTATGAAAACGTCAGCATCTACCACAAACACCGTTCGGCTACCTAGTTTAGCTGCTTCAGACGTAAAAGCAGGCCCTTGATCAGACAATATTATACGTGGGACACCATGCCTGGGTACTATCTTGTTCTACAGTAGGTCGACAATAGTCAACGCAGTTTGGTGAGGTGTGGCGAAGGCTTCTGCCACTTCGTGAAATAGTCTATAAAATTAACAATATACATGTTTCCAGAACGAGTGACGGGTAACGGACCTATTACATCACATTACAACTATTACCATATGGAATGGTGCCATCGCAGGAATTGGTTGTGATGGTCCCGACGATTAGGACCAGGTTTGAATCGAGCACACGGACACACGCGTTAATAAACGCTTCAAGGTCTTTCTTCATAGTGACCCAATACAACCTCCGTTGAAGTTTCGATGAAGCTCGATTGTAACCCACATGTCCACGTATCGAGTCGTGTGAGCCTGTTCCATCACAACAACTCGGAATTCTTCCGGTAGTAACAAACGAAATTGCACGCTTCTGCACGAACAGGTCTACGCTTTCGAGTTACATAATGTAAGATACCATCTCGAACATGGAAACGATCTTCTTGTAATAAGATCTGACGTTGCAAGTCTTCCGCTAACTCCGGATCCAATTCCTGATCTTCAAGAAAACGAAACATTCTTCGTGTAAATGGATCCAAAGATTGGGCTTGTCGTATCTTATCCGCCTCCCATGGTATATCAGTAGCAAAACAGTCATTCAAATCAAGTTCGACTATAGGCACTTGTACTTGTACGCCACTTGGACCAGGTTGTTGATCGTTTATTTCGTCGTTTCTATCAGTTGGTGCGTTAGGATTCTACGTAGCTACACCAACGATTTTGAGGAGATTCATTTCCCGGTTCTCTAACGCTTCATTGGGATATTCTTTATTCGATTTCTGGTCTACTTCCGAATTATGAACCGATTCTTTGTTTGGTGTAAATGCTTAGATTGACGGACGTGACATATCGTCATCGTTAAGGTGTTGTCTACCGGGTTTATACACTACTTCGTAGTCGAACTCCTAGGTTCTCGTTACGAAACGCAATAGACGTGGTGTCAACAATCGATAGAACGAGTTTTCATTAGAATCTGTACTAAGGGAGCGATTAGATCTGTACCAAGGGAGCGAGGGTACAATTGTGGTAAAACTACCCAACAAATATGGCCGAGATTGCACCATGGCTCATACTAGGGCCAAACATACTTTTTCAGTCACGCTATATCTCGTTTCAGCATCATGAAACTTTCGACCTCCATAATGAATTACTCCTTCTTTCCCATCATCGCCACACTGTGTCAACATGAAGCCAACACCTTCGTTACTAGCGTCATTGTATAACCGAAATGGTTTCACTGGGTTAGGATACGTTAAAATAGGCGCTGTGGTCAATGCCACTTTCAACTTATCAAAGGCAATTGGCACGGTTCCATCCAGCGAGACTCTACTGAATTAAACTTGCTAGACCCTTTTGTTAATTCGTGCAATGGAGCAGCAATAAACTATATCCCTCAATGAATTGGCGGTAATAACCGGTCAACCCTAAAAACGAACGTACTTTCGTAACGTTTTGAGGTTTTTCGCACTCCAAAATCCTTTGGACTTTAGCTGGATCTGGGGCAATACTGTTTTCCGACACTACCTAGCCTAAAAACGATACCTCTCGTCGTACAAAATCACACTTGTTGCTTTAATCGATAGACCTGCGTCGCGAAGACGATTAAACACGCATTGTATATCCCACAAATGTGCTTCGAATGTTGGCGAAAACACGATTACATCGTCGATATAACACAGGCAAAATTCCAAGAGATAACCTGACAGAACGATTTGCGTCATCCTTTGAAACGTAGCAGGTGCATTGGTTAAACCAAAGGGCATTACCTTAGACTCGAATAGACCTTCAAGGCATATGAAGGCAGTCTTTTCGATATCTTCCGGCTATATTTCTACCTGCCAATAACCAGATTTTGAATCCAACGTCGTGAAATACCCTGCGCCTTTGAGGGCGTTTAGCGTATCATCTATTCGTGGAAGACGAAAACTATCCTTCTTAGTTACATCATACAACATGCGATAATCAATACAGAATCTCATGTCCCCAGTCTTTTTCCTGACAAGGACAACCGGAGACGCCCAGGGACTCATCGATGGTTGAATCGCATCATCGTCTAGCATAGCCTGGCCTGTCGATAAATTTCCTCGCGATGCACATAAGGAGCACGTCGCATTCGTTGTTGAATGGGTTTAGTATCCCCTGTATCGATGGGATGTCGCAACACATGCGTTCGACTAAGAGGTGTCCTGGAACTTCCGAATATATCGCTATTACGTTCTAATAACCTCGCTAAAATACGAATTTCAGTTTTGGTGGCAACAGCTTCCTTTAGAGACACCACTTCTGGTAATTCGGCTTCCTTGTCTTGTGCTATTTATGCTGCTAATTCTCGGCCGCTTAGCTTCTTTCGCTCGAATCTGAGTTTTACTTGTGATTACCTTGGAGTAGCCGACACTGGTTGTCGCTGGTTCTTCTGTCGGCGTGACAGCAATTGTATCTACAATTTCCGTGACGTGGGACATAACATCGTCAATCTTCAATTTGTATTCCTTTTGTTTCAAATTGGTAACTGGCACCCAAACCATACCGTCTTGTACTTTGACAATAGCATTAGGACAAAGTATGGGTCGCTTAAATAGCGTATCCGTGTCGGACTCTACTATGACAGTTTGTCCATTATAATAGGTTGTGTCGATATTGCATGGTACCAGTTTTGTACTTTCCGGTGGAATTTCAGTATCAGCGGATACCCTACAAACATGAAAAGCACGCAAAGGAAAGTTAGTTTCTCAGATACTGGCAGTTTTTCTGTACCCGTCTCCTCAGACGTCGTTGATTTACGTTGAACTAACGACCAAGAACGCACTGGTGTATCACCAACCAAGATTCGCATTTTCTGGTAATCAATTACAGTCTGGAATTTTTGTAACATGTCATCACCGATGACAATGGCATTCGGCATGTCAGGTATGACATGGATTTGCATGTATTAGGACTGATCCCCAAAATGTACGTGGGCTTCGAACCATCCCAAAGTCTTGCTAGCAGGGGAACCATCAAAGGCAAATACTTGGATTATTTCGGACTTCAGTTTATACCGAATGTAAGCTTTTTCGTATCCTTCCTGGAGTATAAAAAGGTCATTTGAGCTCCGGTATCTACTAGCCCACGTAACTTGTGCGAATCGATCCTCATGTCAATATAAAAACTTAATTTAGTAGGACGAGTCAACATTTCTACCTGAGCTATCGAGACCTGCATTTCCTTTTGCAGTTCCGAATTTTCCTCAAAAGCTGGCTCATTAACTTTTTCCATCAATACTTGACGACGTGAATTTTTGCGCGACATTATTCGTGATGGCGAACTCGATAAGTCAGAACCATTCACCTTTCTAATCGATTTCAAGTGTGCAAGAATATCATGCATTTGTCCATCCATACGACGTTGCACATTATTTACCTGACAAGCCAATGTCTCTAACGTAGCTGACTGCACTGTGTAACGAAGAACAATCGAACGAACGTTTTTATAGAGAATTTCAGCACTCTGGACGTTTGGGAATGTCCGACTGTCGTTACGAAAAACGATGAACCCTGATCCTTATTCAAATGTACCACTTAAGTCAAATGACTGCCCCAAAACACTCGAATTAAACTCTGAGTCTAGCCTATAAACTATAATACTATCACTGTCTATGCGTGTATACACAAATAATTCCAATCTTAATTCTCAGCAAAAGAAGTATGCGCAGCGTAATACAATAATAACTGTATAAGTATACTGTGGTTCAAAACGATACAACTCCAATTGAAATGATGAGCAAGTTACGTACAAAATCCACAACAGAAAATCCACCAAAACTGAATAATCAATAATATCCCCAAACACAAAAGAGAAGAATATTTGTTAAAATATCGCAAAGGTGAGCACATGCTCTATAACACTCATCATTATGTCGCAGTGTCTCTATCTTTACTTCTTCACAGGAAATCTTTAAAATCCACAGACCGCGTAACTATTCACGATAATCGCCAAATAATAGGATAATGGGATGCCAGCCGCGCAAATAACCAATAAGCAGGGATGCCTCTGCGCCGTAAACCAAACGAGCTAAAGTCCAAACTCTTTAAAGCCCCAACGAGCAGAATTAACCTGGTAATACCACCGTAAAGTCCAAACCACAATATGACTGACTTACGATAACCACAAAAGAAAACACTAGCGAACAACCAACCAACGATCAAAACTCTAAACTGTCACTCAATAACTAACGAATAAAACTGACGAACAACTGAGATGCGGCTAAGAAACAACTGTCGAACTCTATGACGATAGAACTGAAGTGAGCTAAACAACAACCGTCTATCTCTCTGACGATACAACAAGAATGAGGCCTAGAGCAGAATGCGTGCTGCCTTAAATACCCAAGCCTGAACTTACTTAAATGCCATCTCTAGGTAAATTTTGAACTCAAGCAACCTTTTCCCGAGTTTCAGCAAGTTAATAATAGCAAGATGTTTTGACTTAAACTACTCAGACAACGATAAACTAGTAGCAGGTAACTATCAGTACTATACAGTAAAATTCAATAACTAATACAAGGCAACTTAGTGTCTTATTTTTTATGTGAAAACAATTTAATATTCACAATTAAATTTTCCAAATACCAATCGAAAACGATTTTTGACAGACGACCCTCTAATCTGTTCAATGGGCTTTCGGAAGAATTCACAGAGTTGTGGAAGAATATGAGAGACAAGCAATAAAATTCAATCGTTTTTCTCAGAAAGCAACTCGCAGCAACAACATAACACCGTGGGCACAAACAGAATGCTAGTCCGGACAAATCTAAATGCGCTATGTATACACACGTACAAATATATTCGTATACAATATCTTTTTGGTAAAACATCGCAAAAGTGCTCACGCGAGCTAGTCAACTCCAAGAACGACAGATGTATCTACATGTTAAATATATTTAAAACAGTGATATGTAAAGAAAAACGGAGAATCATATACATAACAAAAAGCTGTAAATACAGATAGATTTAAATACGTAAA
>JASANE010010851.1:0-18765 GCA_030248225.1 Trileptium ribeirensis
GTGCGTCTCTCGTTCGGTGCGTATTGCTGGAGGTGCCCATGGTCCGTCGGCGCGGTAAATGGGTTCGACGGGGAGGAGATGTCCAAGGTTCGTCGGCGCGGTAAATGGGCTCGACAGAGAGGAGGTGCCCAAGGTCCGTCGGCGCGGTAAATGGGTTCGACAGGGAGGAGGTCCCCAAGGTCCGTCGGCGCGGTAAATGGGTTCGACAGGGAGGAGGTGCCCAAGGGCCGGCGGCGCGGTAAATGGGCTCGACAGGGAGGAGGTGCCCAAGGTCCGTCGGCGCGGTAAATGGGTTCGACAGGGAGGAGGTGCCCGAAGGGATACCCAAAATCTCCATAATTTTCTACAATTTACCCAATCTTTTCATACAATGTTTTTACAATTTTGTTTTAATCACTAAAATGTTAAGCGTGATTTTGGGTACGGAATATGGGATAGCATGGCTTAGGGAGATCCCTCCCCTAGACTCGATAACCCTTCGTACCACCACACCAAGGAACCTTATGGTGTATATATACGAACAGCAAATCTGTTAACTAACGAAACGCATACTGATAACCAGAAAATCAGTGTCAAAATATACACATACATATATGTTATATATATATCATATATTTGTATATATACGTATATATATATGGAACATTGAGTTACTTCCTCTTAAGCTCCATTTGTATATCTAAACAGATAAATTTATATACTACAACACGGATAAGTATCAATTATCAGCACCAACAGAGACAGGACTCCTGGCGGATTAGGTTTAATCCGGTGTGTTCGGAGACAGATATTAGATACACTTATGATTGTTTTGTAAACACTGATCGACTTACCGTGGAGTCAAAGACATTCTGATCATGATACCCACAATTATTTGTTTTGTAACCACTGATCGACTTACCGTGGAGTCAAAGACATTCTGATCATGATACCCACAATTATTTGTTTTGTAACCACTGATCGACTTACCGTGGAGTCAAAGACATTCTGATCATGATACCCACAATTATTTGTTTTGTAACCACTGATCGACTTACCGTGGAGTCAAAGACATTCTGATCATGATACCCACAATTATTTGTTTTGTAACCACTGATCGACTTACCGTGGAGTCAAAGACATTCTGATCATGATACCCACAATTATTTGTTTTGTAAACACTGATCGACTTACCGTGGAGTCAAAGACATTCTGATCATGATACCCACAATTATTTGTTTTGTAACCACTGATCGACTTACCGTGGAGTCAAAGACATTCTGATCATGATACCCACAATTATTTGTTTTGTAACCACTGATCGACTTACCGTGGAGTCAAAGACATTCTGATCATGATACCCACAATTATTTGTTTTGTAACCACTGATCGACTTACCGTGGAGTCAAAGACATTCTGATCATGATACCCACAATTATTAGTAATAAATCTGTTCACCTCGAATATGTAGTTTGACTAATCACTGACTTGTAAGGATGTTACAAATTTAATCCGTACACAAGTTGTATGTATGTTTGGTATGAAGTCTTTGTATCAATAGTAACGAAAAAGATGTAAAAACATATAATTGAAACGATCCACGAGAGATCTTACATTGGACCAGCCGGGACTCGAACCCAGGCCTCTAGCTTGCAAGACTTTCGCGCTAACACTACACAACAGATCCACTAAAACTCCCTGGACCTCGTAAGTGTCTGTATGAATCGCAAAATGTAGTGATCAACTAAAACTCCCTAGACCTTGTAAGTATCTGTGTATGAATCGCAAAATGTAGTGATCAAATAAAACTCCCTGGACCTCGTAAGTGTCTGTATGAATCGCAAAATGTAGTGATCAACTAAAACTCCCTAGACCTTGTAAGTATCTGTGTATGAATCGCAAAATGTAGTGATCAAATAAACCTCCCTGGACCTCGTAAGTATCTGTATGAATCGCAAAACGTAGTGATCCACTAAAACTTCCCGGACCTTGTAAGTGTCTGTATGAATCGCAAAATGTAGTGATTCACTAAAACTCCCTGGACCTTGTAAGTGTCTGTATGAATCGCAAAATGTAGTGATCAACTAAAACTCACTGGACCTTGTAAGTGTCTGTATGAATCGCAAAATGTAGTAATCAACTAAAGATCCCGGACCTTGTAAGTGTCTGTATGAATCGCAAAATGTAGTGATCAACTAAAACTCCCTAGACCTTGTAAGTATCTGTATAAATGAGGAAACCCCTTTGAGCCTGGTTTTCTGAATGACTTGAAAATTAGCGGCTCAACGATATTGGCAGATTCCTTGGTGCTCCCGCAGTGAATTCTTTCAAACAGTCTCATTCCCATCGTAGTGGGCGGTAGGAGCGTGATCACCACCGATGTCACGAGGGTCTCCGTTCCACTCACCCAGCCAGTGGCCCAGCTTGGGGACTTTTCCCATACGAGACCCCCAATTTTATCTATCACGTTGTCTACAGAATTCAAGCTGACCGCAACACTCACTTTTGAACACACGGTGATTTTATAATTTTCTTCAGGTCCCCTTTCGGTCATCATTTTAGCCCTGAGGGTTATAGCTAATACTAGGACCCGTAATTGTTTTATACATGCAGTCGGTTCCCCTCTTCTATATATAATTACGGGCTCAGCTCATCCACAAACCCGCTGCATAATATATATATATAACCAATATTTATTAATATTATTAAATGACAAAATCACAGTTAACCATATCATATATATAATGCCGATTTATATATTACTATAAATATAAGAATATATATATAATATTATATATAAGTCATAATATTATGCAAACGATATTAGTATTCCAGCAATTACGCCATATACTACATCTTTCGACTGGCTATTTAACCAAATCGCGGCAGTAGGTTTCAAGATTCCGGTCCAAACAGGAAAAAATTTATGTAAATGAATTTAGCTTCAATGGACGAACGGCGTTTTGAGTTAATTTCTCAAACCATCAACCGACTAGATGACACGTGTGTAATGTCCGGGGTTTGGGTGAATTTAAAATAAGAAGCCTCACAGCTAGTGCTGATCAGATCAATCCAAAACATCTCGATTTTATGCAGGAGAAGGGAACTCTAAAACCAATTCGCTGATGAAGGGGGCGATGTGTAGCCGGCTTGGTTGATGGAAATAAAAAATTGCTGTTTGGTCCCACTGCTAAATGGCTGAACCACCCGGAAGCCACTAAATATTTCCCTATTCGAAGGGGTCTTTCCCCAGATTGGTGAAATCTAAAATGGCTCTTGGGTCCCACAACACTTACCGTTTGTTCATTTTACGCTTTGCTGGGCTAATTCGTCTAAGCCTTAACTCAATTATTAACATTAGCATCATTATTTTAAATTTAATCACTCAGTCCGCAAGCGGTATTTATTAAACATTACTTCCCTTCTAAGACTCATATCATGGCTTTACCATACATTCACCAGTTTCTATAATAAATTATATCTTGAACAAACTGGCCAAATAGTTGATTATATATATATATATATACTTAATTCAAATATAAATCACATATTTATAAATATAATTACAATATGGTTACATGTTTGAAATTGTCTTAATGTAACCTATACCAGTTATATATAATTTCTACATTATGGAGATTTGATTTGTATTTAATAAACTGAATAACGTGTATAATAATCTATATTTTGGGTTCATATTTGAAAACATAATCAGATCAGTATAAATTGTATTTCTGATCAAAAAAATCCATGATCATTCGGAACATTAGCGGATCCTCATCCAGAGGAAAGTCACGGAGCCCGTCATAGTACCTAAGTTGGAGCATCAAAAATTGAAATAAAAGAACAAAGTGCGTTAGGGTCAAGGCTAGGTCGAGATTCCAGCCCACCGTCAAACATTTGGGGATCCACCAGTGCATCGGAACAATCTGTATGGAACAAGTTAGTTAATAATAGCAGCGGTCAAACGTCCTCAAGTTTGATCATGAAAACTTAGAAACTGTAAAATTATGTAGTGTGTAACAAACTAGGATTAGTTACAGAGGCCTCAGAAGAGAAGTGGGCACTGCGGGCCAGTCCCTCTCCACTTTTTACTGACAAACGTGAAAAAATTAAATGATGGGTTCATAAAGAAATAAATCTAAACGAGTGGTCCCCTCTACTTTTTTGCAGCTTCCCACTTTTGAGTGCAGAGTGGTACAACAATATGGATATGGGCCAAGGGGTTGGATCCTCGCTTTTAGAGCAAAACAGGGCTGTCCGATGGTGACGAACAACATTCTAACTGGGGAATAATGCATTTTTCAATCCTTTATGCCCATATAAGTGTCCCAAATTTAAGATCGACATTTAAAATATGCAAGGACGCATTACGCTATTCTCGAGAAAGGAGGGGGTAAGACAGAGAAAACTGTGGGGCTTCCCTCACCATGTTGCGTCCCTGACAATAAACAATTTTACGAATATATATATTATTGTCAAGCTATACGCAAAAACAACAAAAAAAAAAGAATTGAAAAACTAAAATTGACTCAAAATATCCACTTACACAAAAAAAGAAACAAATCAATGCTCAAAAACCGGGGCGACTATCAAATCCAACACGTAAAAATAGTCTTGAACCGGTTTCAAGGATTCGAATCATAGCAAAAAAATATTATTTCATTCATGACTGTTTATTCTGCGTTTTGTATAAAAATTGTATATTAAAAAAACAACTGTCTTATGTTTCCCAATGTTATCAGTGTCTGTTTACGTGTATACTCTTTCAGTTATGTTTTGTACACGTGTACGTATGTATAAAGTCTGTGTTTCCTGTAATATTTTGTGTGAGTCCCTTTGCAACACTTCGGCGAAAAGAGGCGCTATATAAATGTTTCTATTATTATCATTTAACTTCCTCGTGGACAGGATACAACAGTAAGGTTTTCAAAATCGTTGACTCAGGTTGAAATTTTGAATTTTTACACAAAAGTAAATTTAGAGAAAATAAAATCTAGGTATCTTGGCTTTAAAGCTCCAAATTTGAAACTAATCACCCGTGATCAAGGTGCCTTAAGCCCAGATTTAGTATAGAAGAAAGCCTAATAATTCTTAGTGTTTGTTGGGTCGTAATAATTAAGTTTGAAACCAATCGCTTTCGGTTACCCATGTTTTACGCTGAAATCGAGAATTTTTGAAGGCTTCTCAGCTGACTCAAGCATCAGTTTCGACAATATGCCTAAAAAATTACACTGGTCTTTGAATGCATCAGCCCAATGATGCATTACATTTCTTTTAGCTACATAGCTCGTCGATTAATAATTATAATATTGACTAAAAAAACCATTCAAGGTACAACAGGATCCAATGACCATGGCAATAAACAAAGATCATTGCCATTCTCATTGCCTTGAATGGTTTTTCATTTTAAAAGAAGAAAAGCTTACTATAAAATTACGATAAAGGCTTAAACATTTTTTGTCCAAATTTTGTATATAAAGTTTGTTATTTGATGTTTAGTGAGACCGACCAAAAAAAAAATGGAAAATTCAAACAAACCTATTTATTTATTCATAGTCATTGTCAAACCTAAGGCTGCGTTGTTCGAAAACATTATCTGATCTCTGATTTGTGATCATATCGCATATGAGCGGTCGATCCAAATTTTGATACGACGAAAAACTGCGTGCGGAATAGCTTATATATATATATATACTAAACGCCTAGATCCGCAAATTCCCAAGTGCAGTAAAAATTATGGGACCTTAAAAATTGAAACCGGAAACAACAAACGGAAAACCAAAAAGCAGACTATTCATAAAAACTGCCATTATACTAGTCGTCACAAGATTGCAATGTAGAAACGGGCAGCAATTCGTTTGGACTGTCGGCGTCACAAATTTCGGCATGGACATAGCCAAATGTAGCAAAAGGCACAACTAGGAGACTGTATCTTTCTGCGTGGATATGAATACATAACCCCTATGCCTAAGCTACTTCCTAACCAATCCATCGACCAATGCCGATAGTATGCGTTCAACTAGATTTTACAACCCTTGCCCACCACCATACGGTCCCACACGTCCCAGGTATATTATATCTTACCTGTTTTGTAATATCAACAATATCGTCGTTAAAGCTTTGTGATGAGCATACGTCGATCGATGCGCTGTTGTAGCCGAGAAGGGCAGCCGATGTAGTCGATGCATCGCGGGGGGTTGACGTGGCAAGTTCACACTTTTCAAATAGTAACGCCAGCAACGGAAATAGGGGATGACTGAAATAATTTAACCTATATATATATGTGTGTGTATGTAATTCATGTTGCACAGCAACATCAGGCGGAGCCTGTTCATATATAAGCGGAATTAACGAAGAATTGAAAAAAAAACAGTTCGAGACAATAAGTTTATTCACTCGCTGTCACCACATTCTGGTACAAACTAAGTATATGAGATCATTCTCGCAGAAAGTTTCCCAAAAACCATTTGACAGACACGTTATAAGTCAAACCGCTTCAACTGGTGTTAAACCAAACTCGGTTAGGTTATTATTCATAAGTCACACTAAATAATCAGATAAAAATATCCGGAAGATCCCTGTGATTCATTGAATCTAGAAATGGGTCAACATCGATATACAAATGTTATCGAAAACCGTGTTTAAACGCAAAGCTTAACAAGCATTCACGAATTTTGCAAAAACAGCAAAGCACTAGTTTTGCAATATAATCGTAAATTATCAAATTTACTATGTTTGGACCTATAATTGAACACTGGTAAACTTGATAATTTATGTTTTGACTGCATCGATTACAGGCCTGTTAACTATGATCGCAGCGCACTCAAACGTTTGCCACTTGGGTATTGCATTTGGATCGGTTCGATCCTTAAAGTAATGGGCACACGATTATGATTATTCAGTAGGATTATACTCAATTTTAGGCTTGCAATAAACAGCCTGGCAAACACCGAAAATAATATTATAACCGTGATTGTGAACGAAGATTAATCCAAAAAATGGGAATCCTTTTAATGGAATTTGATCAAATTTAGCTTCTGGTTCATGTAACCTTTAGTAGGCTGTTAGTTCGGTCCAAATCTTTTAAATCCTGCAAAAACAAACCCTTCTATATCGAAAAATCGACATGAGGTAACCAAATCAAGTTTCAAAACTTACCTATAAATGGCATTATTATCACGTTGATGATGAAAATTGCTGACATCGTTACTACAACTGGTGCTATTGTTATCGGATTGTGAAACAGTGGTCAGTAAGCCACCACCAGCCGACGAGGCTAGATGATCATGAAATAATAACGTTGCAGTTGCATTATAAGACATTGTCGCTGGCGATGACGAAGCTTGTAACAGCGAGGACATTGGAACAACGCTACTAGACGACGGAGCGTCTGATCCAGCGACTGCATGCGATGACGAATTGTTATAGTCTGATCCAGATCCGGATGTAGTTGTGAGGATCCCTTGATGTGGCGACGGAGACGATCCTGATGTACTATTATATCGTGTCGGAGGTGCAGCGGGTGGCGGTCTCCCTCCAGTCGGTGTGCTTCCCGAACTCCCGTTTTGGTCAGATGATATATTTTGATACCCTGGAAATATATAAATACTAGTAGAAAATACAACGACTCTATTCTCACATCCCTGAAAAATTAAATATATATCTCTCGAACATAAAGCCCCAATTGTTTGAGATTTAAAGCAGAAGCATAAACTTAATTTTATCAGATTTGTGAAATTTGATATAAAGACCTTTCTCGCATGAATTAATGTGCATTTCGTATAATGTTGAGCAAACTTTTGCCACGAGTTGAACCTAAATCGTTTGAGCCGCTTTAATATTTGTTACTCGGTTCCTTAAGAATCCTCATAAGGCAAGCGAATAACAACGCACGTGCAAACAAAATCGATTAGTGTATCGCGTCGCAATGTATACACTCTTACAAGTGTGAAACTGTACGGCGGTACAGGGTTAATCAAAAGACAAGATTTAATACTTTGTTATTAATAGAATTCTTTTAGCGCCCGGCTAAATATTGTAATGGTTGCAACGGTCCGTAATGGGTCCTCCGCGTTATCAAGTGTTCCACGGTTATTCTACTACTACCACTCTTACAAGTGTGAAACTGTACGGCGGTACAGGGTTAATCAAAAGACAAGATTTAATACTTTGTTATTAATAGAATTCTTTTAGCACCCGGCTAAATATTGTAATGGTTGCAACGGTCCGTAATGGGTCCTCCGCGTTATCAAGTGTTCCACGGTTATTCTACTACTACATGCGAATGATGTGGTCGTTTTGTGGTTCTTGACTGTACCTCTTAACGACCTACAGAGGCTATCGCCGAACAAGTATGTTTATTGTGGATCCACAAACTGCGACGATGCCAACAGCCAAAGAGAAAAAACCAGGAATTCATCGGTTGTTGCCGTCCTGACAGCTGTGCCTTCCTAAGAAACCTAGGTGATGGCCGATATATACTCAAAGGAGAACTTTGGAAGGTACGCTGCCAAAAATATCCTTTGTTAGAGGTGCACAAACGCTGTTAAACCACCACCACCCCCCCCATAACAACGTAAGAGCTACAGCATGTGAGTATTACCGAGTGTCACAATATTCTATAAAATTTATACTATAAAACCATGATTGTACAATTTTACGAATCAGGATGTTTCTCGGGTGGTAATACCGTCGAAGTGATCTCGAAACTTAGACATAAAGGATTACCCGCTAGCTAACCACTGACGGAGCTAATGAAGTTGGGTCATGCTGTTTTTCAAATCAATTACATCCACGTACATATAATTAGAAACAAAACATTAAAATTTCACACCAGCGCCGGCTCAGATAACCTTGAGGGGCAATACGTTATATCGTTAGAAAAAACAACAGCTTACAGCGGGTGGTTTTGGGTGGGAAGTAGCTGCCGACTAGCTTAGGATTAGTGTATGTCTTATATACGGACTTTAGCTTAGGCTTAGTATATCCACATCGGCATGGCATGCATTACACTTTGGTCCCTCAGGGTTACCCTGGCGCCATCACCTATCTAGTAAACAAAGAACATTACATTTCCCCCAAATCCTAGCCTCTAAAATGAATTCCGACGGCTTGAAACGATTCAAACTCAATCCTGTTATGATGTCCCAGTTTTAAGCTAGTGAGTTGTCTGACGGATCCGAGCATTTTTGACGGACCCATCCTTGATCAATAAGTTATTGTTCTATCAGTTTTCATATTTTTTCAGTTTTTAATGGCCCATTTTGGGTCTGACGAGGGACATTTGAGCCCTGCCGCCCCCTTCCTATCGGGATCCGCTGATGTGAGTCTCAACGTTTATTAAGAACCCTAGTATGAAACATGGAACCAGCGTTTACTGGTATTTTCCCCACCCGAGTACCATAGTAGTTCACTTGACAACTGAACGGTCTCATTCAGGTACACCACAATCTCACCGGGCACTCAACAGTTTCACTTAGGCACCACTCTCGCCATGGGCGTAGCTAGAAAAAAGTTGCGGGGAGGGGGAAATTGTCTCCGGCTACGCCCTTGATTTTCTCTGGGCCACTGCTCAGTCGCACTCGGGCAACATATATTTTATATGTGTGTGTCAAATTTTGGCTTGTGGCAGTGTCTTCATATGTGTTGTATATAATCTTTATATTTTGCGGTCTCGGTTTTATAGATGGAAAAATATACACGTCCCACTTTCTAGAGCTATGAGGGCATAGCCGATTCAATTATTGACACAACCCTGGAAAATGTATAGCTTTGTGGAGAAAAAGGAAAGGTTAACGCTCGGATCGAACCGCCGACTTCTGTTATACCACTCAATCAGCCATTTATACAACTAGCAGAACGGATTTATAGTTGAACCATACATGCTGACGTTCGAAGGTCTCCGGGAAGTATAGCCGGGGTCGGCGGTGTGATGCAGAGCACCAGGAGGTAGGGATATAATTGGGCGTAGACAGGGACCTCGGGAAGGGGGTATGAGGGGCAGCGAACACCCGTTTCGGCATCTATGAGTTAAATACATAAATAGCCAACAATGCAAACACATATATAAACTACATAGTACCCGAAAGTGACTCTCCGGTGCCCGAGTGAGATATTTCGGTGCCCGAGCGAGGAGCTTCGGTGCTCGAATCAAATGTTTCGGTGCCCAAGTAAGAAGCTTCGGTGCCCGAGTGAGATGCTACGGTGCCCTAGTGAGATGCTTCGGTGCCCAAGTAAGATGCTTCGGTGCCCGAGTGAGATGCTTCGGTGCCCGAGTGAGATGCTTCGGTGCCCGAGTGATATGCTTCGGTGCCCGAGTGAGATGCTTCGGTGCCCGAGTGAGATGCTTCGGTGCCCGAGTGAGACTATTGTCAGAATACGATAGAACCGATTTATTAAACCCAAGAACTTATCTCATGAAAATTATTTAAGCCAAAACAACAATACATATCATAATGATTTCCGAAATTGAAAAAAATCTTTTATTATAAACTTACAATTATATCAAAATTTATAAAATCTAACGTGACATCTATATTGACAAGTGATCCACTGATATATATATACATACAATTAATATAATAAACCATAAATTTGACATATAAAACATGACATTTCATGTGATCGCTTAACAAAACTTGACAGCTAAATAAGTAAAAGACAATTTTTATTCATCTAAAAGAGAAGATAATAATATTAATAATTATGAAATTAATAATTTTGTATTTCTTAAAGGCACCCGAAAACCAACACTAGTGTCGTACAAACTATTTTACAAATACGATTTCCATTCACTAAAAAAGCTTTTTTGAAAACCACACATTTTTCCTATGAATGAATTTCTAAGATGAAAACAAAATTTGACGTTCCTACCGACTTATTTAGGCATAAATAACACAAAAAGGATTAATTTTTACACACATATATATATATATATATATATATATATCATATATATATATATATATATATATATATATATATATATATATGTACGTACGCGTTCATTCAGTATTGCTCGGTCAGAGAGATTTCGACATGTGTTCTAGTTGATATATAGGCTCCTCAATTAATTTTGTGAAAACTAAAGCAAGATTAAAACTAGTTGTAAATTGGTAAAAGCAAGATGAGATAATAGTGACAAAAATATAGAATAAGTGGATAGGAAGAAAAACGTATAAGAAAAATACATCGAGAAAGCCAAAAAGCGGTTTAGAATAGAATTGGGAGCGATCGTTTTACCATTTGTATTTCCTTTTCTACCATTGGAAAAATTTCAATTGAGGCCAGCGACACTTAATCTTACGTTGGACAAACTGATAATAGAAGGCGACCAATTTCAATATTTGGGAGCTGAATTAGGGAAATATAGCTTTTTAGATTTAACAGGAGCTTCTATCTAGAGAATGCTTATTGTCCGAGCAACGTTTACTCACAACAAAATCGCGATATTTTCAATTTTTAATCAGGACCATAAAAATAAAACACAGAATGACATAACAGCACTAACGTGAGATAAGTAAAGTGCATTGCATGATTGTAAATAGTATTTACATTGTTTTGTTGCAGGTTACACCATGTTTTGCACAGATGGACGAAGCAACGGCAGAAAAACACGTTTTCCACAGAAAGCTATCAGGAACATGATCGCCAATGATCAAGCAGGAGCCTATTAAATGTAATAAAGAATATGGCGATGGTATTTTGATCGATCACGATCTATTCACCGAGTACTACCTTGAAAACGGAGCCTTCAAAACACAACGGATGACAAGTTTTATACGACAAATGAACCTGTATGGATTTCGAAAGGTAGATACTAAACGGAACTCATAAAAGGGAAGAGTAAGACACTTTTCAGTACTCTAAGGTTAACCCCTGCCGTATGACAGGGGTGAACCCACCTTCATTTCTGTGGGTTATAATCCAAAGACTCCCCAATTTTGTAGGGGTAGCTTCAGAAATGAAGGATTATACCTTTTTTCGTTCTGGAGGTTATAATCCACAGAATACCAAGGTTTGTTTAGAGTAGCTCAAACCCTCTTTCGTTTTGTGGGAGTGTGGAGTCGACCAGCTGTTTTAAGGTGGGTAGAGTGAACAATTGTCACTGGTTCACCCTTCCCTCTGAAAATTGGGGAATCAGGACTTGCGCCCAATACGTGTTGGAGTCAGTGCCTGTTGATCCCAGCATCAAATGAGTAAGGCCGAAAACGCCCAAGACATTTGGCGCGGGATTAACATAAGATCACTGCGGAGTGTCATAGTCTTCCCTGGTATACTTTTGACACTACTAATATATAATCTAGTTTTGAAGATATTTTACGAATACCAACTCACGAGATTTAAAATGGCTTTTATGAGCCGTGACTCCGTTTTGAATGTGCCCAGAATCTAGTTTTAATGCACCGGTGTGACTCTTTCAGAACCTAATCTAAAAACAAGTACTTCAATGCATATATAATTTCCTAGGCTCAACAGCTGGGCATTCGCTGGTAAACCTAAGTCTTTGCTTTGAATAACTATTGTAACTTATCTATTTTTTGCTCGAGACTACAATGCATCTGCCGGACTCCGAAGTAACAATGGCCATTAGTGCAACCCAATTACTCGTAGACATATAAACTGTATTTTCGCTCTTGTGTTGCTTAAACTGAACTCTCGCCTTTATGCATCATTTACCTTAAGATGTGTGCATCTAGTACCGGATTCTGTCACACAGTGATATCCGGCCCGAGACGTTTTGGCATAGTCGATCTTGACCCTTGCAAAGTAAAGTGCACAGCCTAGCTATGCCAGTAAGTCTGTCCAAACCTGGCTGTGCCATGTATCTATTTTAATAGACGACGTTTGCCGTTAGAACATATTTATTTAGTACTAGTATTAAATTTATTGTTTTGAGTTTTGACCAAGTATTTCCGAACAGAACACCAGCATACATGCCCTTTATCTTGAAATCGTATTAACCACATCGGAAAACTAATTGTCGAACCAGGTGTAGCTACCACAAATTACTAAGTATATCTAACTGGTAGCTATGTCTGGAAGTATATTTATGCACTACATAGCACAAAAGGAGATACTGATATTTTCTCAATTTGTCAGTACACCAGGGCACGCGGCATTAAAACTTTACCTTATAGTATGGGTTATGTTTCAAGACACAATCCTTCTTATGAGGCGAGTTCTTATACAACGTCCTTAAATGTTACGTTAGCTATCATATGTACAGCCGAGGCAGGCCTTTGCGACAATTTCAGAGCCTATCTCGGCTAGATTTTTTACAGGGCCTGGCGCGGCTCGGAAAATGTCACAACAGCTAGTCCAGGCTAGCCGAACTGGACATTATCGAAGCGGCGGGTTGTGACATAATCCGGCCCTAGTGCACATCTTAAGGTAAATCACGCATAACTACAATTATTTTTTTATATAATTTTTTTCCCCTCCGACATATAGATTTTTGACAAATTTATACGGTGCTGTGTAATTGTGTAAATGCCGCGATTGTGCATGACTATGAGGCATGACTATGAGTATGATTATGATCAGACTAGTATTAATATTTTAGTGTTGTATTGTAATGTGATTTCGGAAATTTTATATCTAGGAAAATAGAGTATACACACAGGTAAGAAACATATATATGTACCGGGCTGGATAATATAAGGCCACAAATGTTTTAAAAATCAAATCGTATGAAATTGGAAATGAATGTATGGGATGACCAAGGGTTTAAGTGAGGCGATCACTGTTTTTCCGGACTTGTGGTTTGTTTGATTCTTTTTGCTTTTCCTATTAAATATTAAGCATTGTAAATCAATCATGTCTACATAAGCCCGTGACAGCGAGTTGAGTGGGATTAAGTATATAAATTAATGTAATGCAGGGGCATCCATACACATTTTGCTTTTCCTATTAAATATTAAGCATTGTCAGTCAATCATGTCTGCATAAGGCCGTGACAGCGAGTTGAGTGGGATTAAGTATATACATTAATGTAATGCAGGGGCGTCCATACACATTTTGCTTTTCCTATTAAATATTAAGCATTGTCAGTCAATCATGTCTACATAAGGCCGTGACAGCGAGTTGAGTGGGATTAAGTATATAAATTAATGTAATGCAGGGGCGTCCATACACATTTTGCTTTTCCTATTAAATATTAAACATTGTCAGTCAATCATGTCTACATAAGGCCGTGACAGCGAGTTGAGTGGGATTAAGTATATAAATTAATGTTATGCAGCGGCGTCCATACACATTTTGCTTTTCGTATTAAATATTAAGCATTGTCAGTCCAGGATATGCGTGTCTAAGTAAGCCCGTGTCAGCGAGTTGAGTTGGATTAAGTATATAAATTAATGTAATGCAGTGGCGTCCATACACATTTTGCTTTTCCTATTAAATATTAAGCATTGTCAGTCAATCATGTCTACATAAGGCCGTGACAGCGAGTTGAGTAATGCATGGGCGTCCATACACATTTTGCTTTTTCCTATTAAATATTAAGCATTGTCAGTCAATCATGTCTACATAAGGCCGTGACAGCGAGTTGAGTGGGATTAAGTATATAAATTAATGTAATGCAGGGGCATACCAGACAGATTTTGCTTTTTCTATTAAATATTAAGCATTGTCAGTCAATCATGTCTTCATAAGGCCGTGACAGCGAGTTGAGTGGGATTAAGTATATAAATTAATGTAATGCAGGGGCGTCCATACACATTTTCATTTTCCTATTAAATATTAAGCATTGTCAGTCAATCGTGTCTGCATAAGGCCGTGACAGCGACTTGAGTGGGATTAAGTATATAAATTAATGTAATGCAGGGGCGTCCGTACAATATTCGAGACCCTCCTAAGGCGGGGGGAGGGGTAGGGAAGAGTGCAAAGGCCGTCCCTAATATAATCGCCCATTAAACGATAGATTTTGCACTGTCTCAATGGCAACAAGCTATTCCTATATGAAAGATTAGCGATATTTATGAAGAATTTTCCGTTCATTTTGAATTAGTGTTTATAGATTTGATTAAATTGGAATATGTCCTAGCAGCGTAATAGGTGTATCGAGAAGGAATTACGCTTTGTAGAACTCACACCATAAAATTTCACAATATATTCTAAAGTGAATCATGTTTGTGACCCATGTCAACTTTACGGGCCGTTACGTTATAACGTTAGAAAAAAGAACAGCGCAGAGGGGGCGTTCGGGTAGCGGCAGCCCTCGACTTAGGCTTAGGCTTAGTACGTGGTCCATATAGGAACCTTAGCTTATTCTAAGACTAAGGCTTAGGCTTAGTATACCGAGAACATCATGGCATGCATTATATTTCGGCCGCTAAAGTTGACATAATTAATGTTTGTGTTTGGTTCACGTAACCGGCTACAACGACAACTTGTGACTTCGCCTTCAAATTCCGTCTACAAAGTGAAGTCAGTTTACTACAGTGATACCACATTGAGTCTTCTGGAGCTACCTAGGGAAGGCGGTAATAAAGACGACCGCACGAGAACTGTGTACTGAAATTGAAGCGCATAATGCAGTCTAACAAAATGTGAGAACAACGTTACGTCTAACGTATGTGCTCATAAGGTGGAAATTTTTTAAAACTTTTATTCAGCGATTTTAAAAATTGCCTACGGCTGAGTTGTTAAAAAGTGGGTCTCCTGGGTCTGTCGGCATAGGCGGTACATAGTCCGTGGCGGGGTAGAAGAGATGACAAGAAGTAGGCAGGAATTTCTCCAGTGGTCAAAATTTTTCCTCTTAATTTTCTCTATTTCCCAATTTCTTTTTTAAATTTTTGCAATTTAGCTGAAATTGCTAAAATACTCCACGTGTTTTGTGGCAACAGCCTAGTGAAATTTTTTTATTTGGGGCCCTTTATCAGATTTTGTCTTTACAATTTTGACTTTATTGCATTTAATCCAAGCGTATTGCTCATCTATTGCATTTTCTGTCAAAACATATTTGTGCTCTTTACACGAAATTAAAACTGTTAGCACTGGAACAACCTTCATGGATGATAAACATAACCCTCGGTCAAAAATTAGCCATCACACAAAGTTTCATAATGGACCAAAACCACATAACCTAGAGCCGCGAACTTTTAAAATTTGAGTGACCTTGCATGATTTGCATTTGAAGATCGTTTAAACAATCGTGAATTTTACAAAAATTTTGAAGCCCGTTCTCTTTATAATAACCTTGCTTTCGGTTGAATACTGCGCGCATTGTAGCACAAGCTCTAAAATCTTATGGTTTACTCATATAATAGACTGTGCAGTAATTTTTGTCCTCATGACGGTAGTTGGGATTTCGTCACTTCCTGACGCTTTGTCTATACTATTATCAGTGTATTTTAAATAGCATCAAAAACATCCAAAAGACTATAACATTACAAAATCATCAACAATTGCTATGAAATTCTGCTTTACATTAGTGGCAGTCCAACAGATCGTTTACATGATTTCAATTCCGATGAAGATTCGTCAAACGGAGGTCTTGCACCGTTTCCGCCGTCGCCATACGCGAACGTCTCAGTTCGGGAATACAAGCATCGTCACTTCAACCGTAATGTGCCCGAGAATTTGTTTCGTTAAACGTGTTTCAAACAAAGCTAAACAGGCGATGTCAACAACAACACAAGCCCGAGTGGCGGAACAGCTGCAGGATCGAAACACCGCAGACACAATGCCAGTCGCGGACGACGGGGTGGGCAGCCTGGTAAGACAGGATCAATCCAGATTAGAACCTGAAATGGATAGACTGAAGATAATGATAAGAAATGGTTCTACGGCGGAACCTAAAAGTAACAGCCTGGCAAGAAATGTTGGTGCCAGATTGAAGCTTAAAACGCATAGCCTAGTAAGAAAGATTGTTTCCTGAGCAGAGCCTTAAATGGATAGCGTCTTGACAAAGACTGGTTCTATATATGAGTCCATCAGTACTATGGACCCCGGCTGTTCAAATCTTGGGGGTGGGGAAATCATGGCCGCGGGACCGCCTGGATTTCCGACTATGAGGACCAGTTCCACAAAAGTTCTGCTGGTGCCAGAGAAGTATGCTAAGAACAGAACATAGGTACGATTGGAATAAAACAGCAACGCGCGTGAAAACGTAAGTTAGACGACAAACTTCGTTAACACAACGCGTTGGAATGTGTCTTGATGTCAACTGACAGCTTTGGACATGAAAGTGTAAACGTTAACAAGAAACTCGTAAATATCAGTTATAATTTATGGTTGCAGGTTTTACGCGTTGCAGACAAATATAGTTTATTATGACATGCAAAAAGAAAATAAAAACGCTTTATGTTTCGAAGCCAACACCGTAACATTACCCTCACAGAATAACTAGTGTAATGATTGTCGCTCAGAGACTTTGATTGTAACCTAAGAGAAAACTGCATCTCGAAATGGTAACTAAGTTTGGACTAAATACCCTTGCTCGGTTTCTCTTCGCCAGCTCAAGTTTAACGAATTTTATAATTTGCGGTTTGGCAATTGTCGAAGCTCTAAGCTCTAGAGCTAAAGCTGAGAGGCTAAATTCCAGCTGCATGATTTTGTTCACATTAATATCTTTTGTCTTTCAGGAAATCGGAATTATAATAGCCAGACACGTTGTTGATGATACCCGGTGCAAGTTTCATTATCCCCAACCGCTGTATCCACCAACAACAATTTATGGTTTCATTACGCTGGCGACGGTCAACAAATGGCATCCATTTCCTAGGATAGGAACTAGACCCTATTGTTACTACACAGCCACTCAGTGCCGTCGTTTATGCTTTCCAAATTTCGTACTTTTGGCCGAATATCCAAGCCGTGATATTTCCATCCTACTTAGGTGATCGATTTTCAGCGACTATCCAGGAATACAATCCACCCAAATGATCCCACTGATTGTCGGTGCGATGGCCAATTAATGGTTTACGAAATAAATGACATTCGGCCGGGCCTTACTGTTCCAAACACTTTCTAGCTCCGCCACCACAACCTCCGCTTGTGTTCCCTGGTATTAACCCGGTTGAATTTCCTGCGCATTTCCAAAACTCCAAACAGCAGGATGATTAATGTAATCCGGCCACAGCCATTGCCTGGTGAAACAGAACGTGAATGCAACAACTGTTTGCTTCAAGAGAAGCCGTTGCCAGAAGACATGGCAGTCACGACAGAAGGAAATTCAGGCCATGGATGCAGCAGCCCCAGTAACGTGGTATCACAGCCACTAACGGCTGCTGTCGGAGATGGCTCCAGTTATTGTTCCTGGTATTAATCCGGTTGAATATTCTGCGCATTTCCAAAACCCAGACAGTGGGATCGTTGATGTAGTTCAGGGCCTCCGCCACTCGCCTGGCGAAAATCAGAACATGACTACAGCCGCAGTTTATTTCAAGACAAGCCGTTAACAAAAGACATGGCAGTTAAAACACTGGAAATACAGGTCGTGCAATCCACCCGCAGCAGCAACATACTACAACATCAGCCCTTGACGGATATTGCCCGAAAGTTGCCACCAACTGTTCCTGGTACTTGCCCGACGACATTTCCTGCGTACTTTCAGACTCCATGCTGTGGGATCGTTGATTTAGTCGCGCCACGGCCATCGCCGCGGTGAATTAGAATGTGAGCGCAGCACCACTTCGCTCCAAGAGATGCCGTTGCCGGAAACAGTCGCTGTCAAGACACACGAAGATGCGGACTATGGTTGCAGGGAACCAGCAGTGTACTACAGCAGCCATTGACTGATGTTGCCCGGGAAGTTGCAAGCAACTGAATATTCTGCGT
>JASANE010010852.1:0-14414 GCA_030248225.1 Trileptium ribeirensis
CCTAGTTGAATTTTGCTGACATAGTCTGGAACACCGTCGCATCATTTGACAAGGTGTTAGCACAGCAATTGGCAGATTAACCCTCCAAGTGTATATATTGGCTACAAACATAAGTAAAATTAGCCTAACATATTTGTTGTCGTTCTGAAAAGCTCCATTTGATATTTGAAAATTAATATCTGCGTGAACCTAAAGGTATACAGCCAATGCAATATATTATTCATGCTGTTTACACAAATTTTGATGTAAAAATCTGGATTTACTATGTATCATTCTGTAACAAGAAGGCGGCCAATATAAGCAAGCAAACAATGCGCGCTGCGTATGATTAAAATCGATTTGATAAAATTGAAAAAATTATTTTTCTCCCCAATATTCTACTGGAATGAATTATTTACAAAAAATATTTGGAACACGCATTGAAAATCTAGAAAATTTACACAATTTTGTTTTATGTTTCAGTTTTATGCATTTTGTACCTACACCGGGTATATAACGTTGTTGCCGCTTATAATTTTAGATTTGTTGCATAATTTGGTTCAAATTTTTATGAAGCATCTTTCCATTTAGATAGAAAGCTCATAAATTATATAAACATCACCACTACATCCTCAGCCGCCGGCAAAGAAGAGGTTGTAGCTATACTTTTAATCAAGGCTATGGTCTATTGTTTGTTTTAACTGAGAATAAACCTTTACCGTACATCTGCCCTATGGGGACACACGAACGTTGTTGGTAAAAGATTAGCTGTTTGTATAGGACTTTACACCGTAAAAACAGCATTCTGAAGAAACGAGATTACCCTTATTTTGGCTGTTAACTCTCTAATACGTCAACATGTTTACACAAATTTTAATAGTGCTTCTCGCTGCTTCTAGACTTTTGTTGCTCGCAAAATTTTCGGATAAAGTGTCGAAGTTTGTTATATTGTTTGTCATTACTTGCATATTGCAACTACTGATTTGCTTAATCTTATTTTAAATAGACGATTGGCACAGACATAGATAATGTAATGAGGTTAATAACCCAACGGTCTCAGCTCAACTTCTAGTAGCAGTTGTTATTACTGGCAACACTTACAAGTTTGCCACATCGCAGCCATGAAATGTGAATGTATAGATTACTAAAATATAGTGTACTATGACTCTATAATGCTTCACCATAATATTTTACACAATATCTTACTACTGAAATCATACTATATCGTATATGTCTTCAGATGTATGCATTTCTAATATATACATTAATTCAATAGTACCAAGAAAAACTATATACAGCTCTGTGAGGTTGGCTTTATAAGAAAGAATTTAGACTTCAGGTAGGGCATATGGATTATTGGCTCGGCTCTAATGTATAAAGATCCAAGCCGAGCGAAAGATTTCTCTGTGATAGACAAGCCGAGCCTATTTACGTTGATTGTGACATTGAAATGCGCCGGAAATCATTCTGGAATAGGTTAGCCGAGCCTGAAAATCTGGCTTATTGTTGCCTCCAGTTGTATTCATAGAGATTTTGCGAATTAGTTCATTTAAAACAAGACTATTTGGCACCGTTGTGAGCGACAATATATATTTAAGATTTGAAGGGAAATTTCTATTTTCATTTTACACTCAAGTATTTCTAAGATGGGTTTTATATCACAAATGTAAAAGGTTCATATGAAATCAGAATACTTCAAAAGTTGCTAAATATTTTATTTTAGAGCTTCATATAGTAAATACTGATTCAATACAGTGTTGCGCGGATATGGTAAAATATTCGAAAATAGGTTATAGCATTTTTTCGGAGATGTTGCAACAAATAAAGTACCGCATCATATTGTTATACTGATCCAGACATGCTATGATCAGAGTCGTTAAGGCGTTTTGATCAATATTTGACGGTGATTTTTAAATGAAAATTGCGATAATTCAAAATTTGAGATCAAAATTTGAGCTCAAACTTTTTCAGGTAATACACCTCGCCAATTATTGGCTACAGGAACATTTATTGAATGTTTGAACTGTGTTCACACGTTCAAACTTGCAAAAAATGCAAAAAAAAGTTGCTTTCAAATTTTGATCAAAATTTGAGCTCAAATTTTGATAAAAATTTGATCAAAAAGTATGAGCGTGTGAAAACGCCTTTAGTTTCCCGCGCTTTAGTTTAGGTTTCCTTGACACTGTAACACGCAAGTGAATCGCAAAACATTAAAGCAATAGTTTTTGCCCCAGTCGGAAATAAAAGCAACAATTTTCCGTGCAGGAAAGTTTCAAAGTTGCTAGAATCCAGCTTAAACTCCGTATTTATACTATTATTAAATAACTCGATACACAAAAATGTTCATGGAATTGCAAAAGTTGCATTCAAATATTATCACAATGAGACAGTTTTACGTTTAGTCGAACGATGCGTTACCGGACGTGAAGCTGAACTACTTAAATTGATATGAGTTTTGTTGCTGAGTCCACAATTGTAAATATTGGCTGCTAAGCTAAATTGAGTCAAAAATTGATTTCTATAAATTGCACAAGCACCAATTTTGACAAACACTGAAACAGTAAAGTTGGCGACCAGCAACATGTTTACAATATTTCGAGCGTATTTATTGGTTGTCGAACGTAAGAAATGATCCAGTCGACCAGTGTAAAAGTGTAAAAGATATATTGTTTCTAAAATGGCAGAAGGAAAATTACAAACGAGAAACGCCGAAATGCTACAAAGACATAGCGATAGCGCACGATGATGCCGGTTTATTCTATTTTTACGCTGGCGGGAACGCATAAGTGCCCGACTTACAAACGGGATATTGACTAATGTATTTGTAGTATGGTTCGGAAGGGGTCGTTCGTCCATTGATGTGTCGGGTTTGCCAGCGGCGAGATTGACTCGGCCATTGCGGCCAATGAAGGCATGTAACCATCGATTACTCGTAGTGCCGCGATTGAACGGGTTTCCACTAGTGATTACAGTAATGGAATCAGTTGTTTGACCACGAGCGAAGTATACGTTGGGTGATACGGAATAACGTTTCTGATGAGCAGTCGATTGTTGATGTAACCAGTATGGGGTAAAATTTGTCGCTCCGTACATCATAATTCCGTTGTATCTTGCCGGTGATTGTCGGTGTCTCGATCTTTGTATACGAAAATACTGCACCAGCAAAAATACGTACAGCATAATAACGATTAACACTGTAAGTATTTCAAAAAATACCGCTTGGAAATAGCGTAGATGTTTAATCCACGTTTTTCTTAACGATTTGATGCAGTAACCGATATATGCTCCATCTGAGTTAATCGTTGGTACGACAGCCTAGAAATAGATATGAAAGCTATGGAGGAGTACTCAGTGGGTCCTTTTTGCAATAACTGTCTGTTGAGGAGTAGGATGTTTGCCTTCAGCAAATCGTAAATTTGACGGATCTTTTAATTTTTAAATGTTACCACAAAACTGGGATTATATAAAACAGTTTGATTTGGAGTTCAAATAATGTTAACCCTTTCCTTTTTAAACTATTTTATATTTTTTACAGTCTTAAACCATCTTTTGCCACGGCGGTGGACTGATCTTGGATTGTTATGGTGTTTTTAAGATAAATTTTAGCTGTGACTCGTACAAAACGGAGATGGCGAGTTTTATGTAATAAATATAATACATAATAATTAGTATATATAATGCACAATAGTACATACATTGAATTATAGTACACATGCAATAGGTATATACATGTAACAAATACATGTTTGTTTCTAAAATACTTCCAAACTTCATTAGTTATATAAGTCTAGATGTCTTGGTATCCGTGTTCGTGCGCAATATCAGACCTTGGTTCAGAAGCAGTATCGTGAAGGTAACATGATCATTCCGCATCACTGTAACTTCTAAGCGTGTAGATAAACCAGCATAGGCACACTTCAAAATTTAACACTCACGGCATAGAACAGTGATAAAGATGATGTAATTGTGTTTTTGATGAGGTTGTAATGTGCAGGAACTATCGCACAAAGCCCCAATAGCACGGATAAAATCAAAAAGTTTCGTTGTAATTGGGGGTGTCAAATTCGATCGGCTTTAGGTTTTCTCAATTACGAGACGATTACAATCGGTTGCACACGGAGAGGTCGTTTTAGGCGGGCCGTTTGCGAATGGGTTTGGTCCAAATTAATTTGGCCTTAAATTTTTGTTTAAAATAAGGCTGACGCTGGGATGGAAAGTATCGTTTGTGCGTAACATTTCACGCAAATTGGAACAAACTCATATAATAAATACGGCAGTACAATAAATTACACCCGTTCTGCGTGTGAAATTTTATAGTAACAACATTCTGCAACGACTATAAGTCCCATGTAAAACATTTTTGTGCAAAATTTATTTAAAACAAACTCATTTGCAGCGATCGCTGTTAAACGGCTGCTCTTAGAAGAAGTCGACTTAAATCGACGCTTTTTAAATCAAAAATTCTAAGTCGGTAGGATCAGATACTCCAAGCGACGAAAACTATTAAATGTAATAATTTTTTGGTCACATCCTGCAGCAGTTTCCGCATTACGCTGACAAATTTTGTTTTGCCTTAATTGTCATTAATTGCTTGATTTTTGCAGTACACCATGTTGGAGTACAACATAATTGGACACGTAAAATTTTTTATGACAACACTGTAACAATAGCATACATGGGCGAGCTCCCACGTCCCAGGGAGAATAGCTGGTGCCTATGGGAGTGGGAGACGGATGGATCTGTTAGTCGACGAGTAGAGGCGTGGAGATCGTCGGGGGAATATATTTGTGAATTTTTTTGGAAATCAAAATCGCACAAAATTTCTCCTCGAAGTTTGTCAACGCCCTTAATTTTTGTCAATTTTTGCAAATTTCAAAGATTTTCTCAACGATTTTGCCCCAATTTTTGCTCATTTATCCCAGTTTAAGTATATTTTGCCCGGATTTTCAACGGGCCTTCAGCGCGGATGGGGAGGGAGTGAGAAACCTCAGTTAGATCAGGCTGGCTTCCAGGGTGGATCGGGTAGGCTGCAAGAGTGGACAGTCTTCTCCCTAACATTTATGCACACAATACAAGCTGATTATGCTGTTTGACAATAGACAAATGCAGAGCCTGAGACTCGTGCTTGCTACTATAAAAAATCTCACGCAAAATTGCTGAAGTAAAACAATTTTTGCTAGTCTAGAAACATTATTCTAGTCTGCAATAAACTGTTTAAAAGATAAAGGATGTGACTGCTAACCCCATTTGGAAAATAAACTTTCCGATATCGATAGTAAGTGTCGCTTCTCATCTTACAAATAATGGTCTCATTTGCATACCGCACAATTCTAGTTGTACTCTTACAATAGCTACAGCAGCGTTTGTGCAACCTTATTTGTTAGTAGCAATTTTATTGCAGCTTTTTATATTGGTCAATTGCTATGTGTGCCATCGAGAACCAAACGTTGCAATTTTAACAGATTGTGAGGGATGGGTTTCCAGTGAGAAACCTTATCCATCGCAATGGATAACAACATCATTATACTTGGAGCTATAAGTTAGCCGCAAGAACCTTACCATCCTGATAAGTTTCGGTAAAAGAGCTGTGTTCTGAGAGGGTAATAACGCTTGTCGTCGTTGGGTTCGCCAACGCTCTGGCGTAGATGTATCGTTGTGTTCGCATACTCGAATTATATAACCAGGAGATTTGTAAATTGTGTCGGTCTATGTACGCGTAGGAGTGCCGCGAGAGTTTGTTGGATTCCATCCGTAAAACTTCAACGCTGTCAGTTTATTCGTCGTTTGGCAATTCACTGTATCTATTGCAGCATTTGTACTCTCTGTCGGTTTGCGTCGTCGCGACTTCGCATATTTCTGTGCACGGCAGTGATAAATTGCAGCCGCAAAATGAGGCTTTTGTTTTCCTGCGATAAACGTGCAGTCAACGGGAGAGATTTTACTTTAAATTTCCTTCGTGTTTGGAGTTTACGCGAGCCCCTCGAGTTTTCTTTGGGGTTTTCCTACGGCGCTGTTTGGTCAATGTTTCAGCAGGAGTGGGCAGGATACACGTGGCAATGGCGTCTGGAAGAGCTGCTGTATTTGTATTTTGTTCATGTACAGCGCCGTCCTGTGTCGTTTGCTGTATAATTGTATAATATTGCACTATCTTAATGTAACTACATTGTCTTTGGTTGTTTTTATGAATTGTATTATAATTGCCGCCAGCGTTAAGTTTGATTCTTGGACTCGGGATCGTATATCTAACTTCAACCTGATTAGTGATATACTTTTTCTTTTAATTGCATCGAGGGCCATAAATTTTAACTTAAATCTGCATTGTTAGCAGCATCATAAATAACCATTTTGAATTACTGGTTTTGACATTTTGGCGGCCCATAAATTTTCGCTGGAATCCTCACTAGATATCGTAAAACCCAAGTTCATAAATTTTGTGCCTGATGGCCAATTTAGTCGACAACTTTCGGGCCATAAATTTTGCAATAAAACTTTGGTTCGGAGGATTACGGTAACGGACCACCTTCAAAAACACTCCACCTCCAGATCGGGCTCGCGCGTTTGGCATTCAGTGGATAATTATTCAGCGGTAGTTTGTCTCAATTGGTTGATTGTAAATATCGTTCGTAATAAGACTGTCGCTTCGGTTATTCTCGTTAGGGGATTGGCTCTCAGCTATTGGATAACAATTAGTGATTCAACTTGAGTACAAAATGCGAAACCCTACTGTCTTGGGAAGCTCAGTGCGGTCTATATTTGCTCAGATTCGGGCGTTGTTTTTCTTAAATTATTGATTTTACACGTTTCCATGTTTAAATTTCGCGTTTGGTTCGTAATGCCTGCCGAGCTTGTGAGTGGGCGTAATTCGTTGTCTCAATGTTAAAGAACCCGATTTGTATCTCTTTGTTTCTTGTTCAAAATCAACTCACTGGTTGCCCCGCCGTAGCCACGGCAACGCATCGGGAATTTAGGCTAAACTCTTACAGTAACTTTCTTTTGGCATGTTCTACTGACGGCCGCACTGGGCTCCCGGCCTCACCTATGCGTGGGTGAGGATGTATTGCGTATGGTTTATAGTAGCGATTTTGAATGCTCCTTTTGTTTCAGCATATCTGCTTTAATTTAACCGCTTTAACTTCATTAATTTTGTGTGCGACACTTTCCCGCTTTGCGCCAGTCGGGCTATTTGTGCATCAAGGCGAAACATCTCAATTATATTATTTCTGATTAGTTACTTCCGCATATTTGTTCGTTAGTGATTAGCGGCCTTCACAGCCACGGCATAGTCTTTATTCAAAATCGTTTGGCGAATCTCAGACCAACAATTCTAGTGATTCTAGCGCTCGTGCTTAACCCCGGCCCTCGCGAGTAACTGGTAGTCCCGTAACCGAGTTCTGGCCAACGTTCCTCTTGCTTAAGTCGATCCCTCCAGCGAAATAGTATTATAGTGGTGCATTGTCATCTTGGCGTATCGCAACGTAATACGAGTTTACCGTGACGGCATTAAGAGCTTTTATATTTTCAATTGCACCGCGGCGTCTACCTTGCACCGAGTAATTCAAAATAAACACGCCAGGTTCTGGGCCTTACAGCAAAATTCACTAATCGACTTTCGAGCATCCTGTTGGTGTCAAAACGTAACACTACAACGTAGTGTCCAGGTGAGATAGGGCAAAGGCAACCAGGAAAAATCAAGTCGCAAATTTTATTCAGATCGCCTTAAAATAATACTTAATTTTGTGCATTTATATTTCGTATCGTACAACATCTGACATTATTGGTAGCTCATTTCGTGTACTGTATATCAATAAAACACATTTATGCAATTGTTTCCTACATATGAGTTCTCGGTCCTTGAATGCTTATGGCTTAATCGGCCGCCTTGCCAAATCGCCATGTTGTCTTGGTGAGGTGCTACTATTTTCGACGCGGGTCGGCTCACTTGTGTTTCAGTGAATAATCGTGGTTATTGTTGCTGGCGTCGGTTCAGTCTGGCAAAGTCCGGGCCAAGTCTACTTTTATTTGACTTTCAGCGGCAAGCGAATAGAACATCTTAGAGAAACAGATTATTACGAAAGTAGCACCGCGGAAATAATTTCACTGGCGCACAGATTTACTATCGGACCAGGAATATTACCAAAACAAATCGAGGCTTGCGCCACTAAACCAAGATCTCTAATAGAGACGGAGACCGGGAGTAGGCTAAGGGGGCGACCTTCTCGGCGGAGTGGGTGTAAGACGGTGACACATTTCCCCTTCACTGGGTGAACGGGTCACCACACCCGGGGGATCTATATCAGCCACTAGATAACGTAGGCCGTACTCGCACGGGGGTCCTGCCCAGGAACACCAGGACCAGAGGGCGGCAACTCTCTTCTGCACTGAGCCCACCCCAGGGGGGGGGCAATAGAAATTTCGGGGTGTGGAGTTCCTGCAGGTAGAGGTTGAGCAGCCCGCGTTCCCCGTTACAAGATTATTTGTAATGTACATACACAAGTTATGCATCATTTAAATTAAGATGTGTGCACCAGGGCCGGTTTTTCTCACAGTCTGCCAGCGTTTTACCAGCGTTTATGAGTCTTGCGTTAACTACTGCTAATCTTGCTTTTTTTGGGCCTAGAGCGAAATATTTTCCCTGTAACACAATCTACTAAACTGAATATAATAAATATTTGTTTCACTAGTCCGCGCCGACTATCAAATCCTGAGATATAACTACACCCGGCTCGTACAAACATACTAGCAAAGCTTAGCTATTTATTTTATGTATCAAGGAACGGGGTGGTTGTGCTTTCTTGTCACGAGCCGGAATTGTCTCTGTGACAGAATCAGGCCCTTAAGGTAAATGACGCATTATTTACGCGTACACTCTCCATTTAAATATTTGTCCACGGTCAAACAACAAACTGCATCGGACAGGTGTGTTTGCGATGTGTTAGTGAATTAAAGCAGGTTATTATGAAATACGATTATGAAACGAATATGTAAAAATAGCGGCCTTTAAATTGAGATTTAATTCATAAAGTAATGACTGCAAACATCGTCAAACCGTTTTGATTTCCCCAATCGTGGTCGTACATGTTAGAAAAAATCATGATTTGTTCGTGATCATGTCTTATACAACCATGGGACATAGTTGACATAAACATTCCAGGTGTACGCACCAGCAGTGGACTCACGCACAAATTAAATAATAAACAGCGAAAACATTTAATTCTGTTTAATGTATATTTGTTTACAGAATATCTGATTTAAGTGAGAAGCGTTTGGGAAAAAATTTATGGAGCACTAACCTTTATAAACGCTACCGGCAAGACGACTATCGCCACTATTACGGCAATCAAAATAAATATCACGTAAAACCTAACGGTATGTTTTCGGATATTTGAAGTCGAATAACTCGATTGACTTTGTGGCAATGGAAACACAACAAGACTGTAGAGCGGGTGAGCAGCAAGTATAATTGTTACAATATTGCCAGAAAATAGGAAATAGTTGATGACAAACTTTTCAACGTGAGCATGATAGACAATTACTGCATAAATGTTCTCGCCCGGTGAAATATGGTTTTTACGTAGAAGTGCGGGGATTATTAGAACACAACTGACGATATAGATTATACATTGGAGCCGATGTAACCGTATATATCGAAATTTTTCAAGCCGTTTCGAGCGAAGCGTTGATAGGTTAAGCAGTTGGACAACTATACCAACGGTAAC
The DNA here is from genome assembly GCA_030248225.1 of Trileptium ribeirensis. Taxonomy (NCBI): domain Eukaryota; kingdom Metazoa; phylum Nematoda; class Enoplea; order Enoplida; family Thoracostomopsidae; genus Trileptium; species Trileptium ribeirensis. The sequence continues at coordinate 9,696 of JASANE010010852.1, forward strand.
TTCTGACGGTAGGATTAATTGATTTGTCAACGCATCCAGCCGGCTTTGAGATAAACTGGCAAGCGATGTCGAGTTACAGTACATTTCGGGTTTAATATATTTCGGATTTGCAAAATCTATTACTACTTTGAAGTCCTTAAATAAAATAAAATTTTCAGCTCGTTAAATTGAAATGAACCGATTGTAAAAATCTATTTTCAGTAAAACAATTTCATTCAAAATATGTTAAAAAATAGATGCAAAAACGTAATCACCCTGAGTTACAGTTTGACATGAAGTGAGATAGGCAGGAATGTGTGAAACATTATTCGCCGCGTGTACCCTGAGTAATGAAAGCTAATTGTTTATTTCGCTGTTCTGCATTGTTATGAAGTAAACTGAAGGCATTGGGCACTGATTGCGAGTTTATCGGCTTACCTCCAGCACAAGTGCTAACATTTACACATGGTGTCCAAGAGATAGGTCTGTACTTTTTGGTTAGAAGTAAACCCCGACTGAGCTATACTCCAGTGGATCAAAGTGAATCTGTGAGTTCTAATTGGAACGTTTAAAGAAATAGTGCAACCAATGAACAAATATACCGCTCTACCACCGATTAGGTTACCTTTATTTGAAGGAATATGCGCAAGCTCTATGCTAAGGTAGACTTAGTGGTTACCCCAGGCAGACGCTATGAAACATTAGGTAGGTTTGAGAACATTCATAAACTTGAAGTACACATAGCATGCTAGAACTTCCGTATTGCTTCACTACATCAACCATTATCATGTTAAATTTATTCATCGTTCTATTAATGCAGTGTGTTGAATATCTGAGCAAGTAATCTACGAATCTTCGTGTTTTCAGCCAATATTATAATTTAAGATCCTAGGTACAACTATGACTATAAAGTTAAAAAAGACGTGACCATCCTAGGTTAAATAAGCGTAAGGTAAATAGAAATAACAAATCAACGATATACAGCTTTTATTATAACTTGATCAAGTTAGTTATACTTTATTTATTCATGATGCAGTGGGAGAGGCTAAAGGTTGAGGACTCAATCCTTTAAATTGATTAAAGTGAATGAAGAGTATATAGCCATAGCGGTATCAAGCATCTTCGCAAAGTTATTTTGTAATACCGTGTAAGGTTTTCAGGTAGTTTAGGTATTCTTGGATTATTCCAATGATTTATTGAGTTATTGATTCCCTTTGAGACACTGTGGCGACTTGTGAAACTAAGAGATGAATTTAAAGGGAACAAAGGTAAGTTGAACATTTAACAGTTTTATGGAGATTTGAATTTAGAAACTTTAGAAATTTTGTCTTAAATTTTAATACAGCTTTGTAGTCAAATTTCATAAAGTTTTCGTATTAGCCCCTCAGGGAGGTCAGATCATGGTGAGCTCTGAGCTCTGTTGAAGATAACAACGGTTTTTGAAGTTAGATTCTTATTTCAAAAATTGTTAGGAAAATATGACTATGGAAGAATAAAGTATTGCTTTACATAATAAACTTTTACAGTTATATGGCATACGGCAGTTAGTATAGGTCTCCGTTATTATAAGTTGTTTGACTAAAAACTTTTATAATTGATTTTAGGGAGAAAATTCTTCTGTCAGTTGAGTATAGAAATCATCACATTATTGGAAATATAACTTGTTATTTCAAAATGCAAGTAATTTTTAATTCAAAATTATTTCAATCAACTCTAGGCTGAGTTCAGAACAATCCGAGATAAAGCCCTGCCTTTATATCTTTTGATATATATAGCCGTAATATTTTAAAAGAAAATACGCCACAGATAATTTTCTATTCCTCACACATGCCGTTCGTCCTTCCGACTGCTGACTAGATGTACCAATCAACCTGTCACAAAACTGTTGAACTTAATATTTCACTTTTCTTCAATAAGTTTTTCAATTTTAGTTTAAGAGAAAATTGCAAACCAACTTTTCAATATAAAGTTTTATCTAAAATTAGAAGTATATTTTTATATGAATTTTGAAAATAACGTGAAATAGTAAATTTAAAAAAATAATTCAAGAAAATTCCAATAAGATTGAAGAAATATTATCTAGTCTTTGAATTATAAATTTTGCTAAACTTTTCACCTTGTTTTAAATACGCTATCTTTATTAAAGTCCCAACCGAAATGTGTAAAATAAATTTAAAACGAGTTATTAAATTAACCTTCCAACATATATATAACATGTATAATGAAATTTAAACCGCATGAGTTTTTACAAAGAGCCCTAATTAAACTTAACAAAGTTTTATTACTAAAACGAAGCATAATTTTAATTTTAATTAGACTGAGGTGCAGTTCCCCAAGAAATACATAGAAACTTTAACAAGGTTTTAACAACATGCATAGGTAAGTTCACATTGACCCATACCACTAAAGCAAATCCTTTCTGGTCCTTGGCCATAAAAAAGTGCTAAGTTAATCGCCTATTCCACACGGATAAAGAAGACACAGGACAACAGCAACGCATGTGTTGGAAAATGAATAGAACTTGCTCCGTTAATGTGGAGATGTCCAATCCTCCAAGCACTGTTTCCTAGTACCAGTGGGCAAGTACAGGCAGGAAGAAATGGGTCCTAACCATGTCTCACCCCAATAATTACCACCAATTTGTCAGGCTTTCGGTGATGAAGCAACCTTAATGACAAAACCCCTACCAACGGGTGCTAGAAAATTTTTGGGAAAAATTTCAAAGTGAAGTCCCACGAGCAGTTTCAGTCCACTAACCAACCTGGCTACTTACGATCCGCCGGCGAACTGTTACCAAATAGTTAATAAATCTGAAAACTTAATAAATCAAACAGACAGTAAATGTCTTTAACGCCGTTGCCCATAGTAGGCTTAGAGCACGGTTAGTTGTCCAACTGAACCGTGCCTAACTAGCTGTGACTCAAAGTAATATTTCATAAACCTTTAACAAAGTTTGAGTTTAAATCAAACATTCAAAGTGTTAAAAAATCGTGTAATGAATTTGGGTTTAGGCCAAGTCGTTTCTAATCTAAAGAATGAAGTGGACTCCAACAATATTTGGTAGAACGGACTCCAACTTATCTCTCCAGCGCAATGCTGAACGCGCGCCCTAAGTGTAACCCGGTAATTTCGTAAATATTAGAAAATTTATGTAAAGAGTTGATGTCAAATTTTTATTAAGGAAATAAAACAGGAAAGAAGTTCCAAAACCCAATGGGTAAAGAAATTCAGAACGTCATTTGATGAATGGAAACAAACGTGCGAAATGTACAAATGTGCTAATATGCGAGTGCAAATTTCATTAGTACATCACAGAGCCCATGATAAAAATGGGAATAGTAATGGCAAAAATGGAAACGCGAATTTCAACGCGAATCGATGATTTTGACAAAAGAATAAGCTTGGTCTACGCACCTAAAGTGGACTCACGCGTAAGGCCATGTTGCTCCATGGTATCAACCTACTCCAGCAAAATGGGTTTGCTTAGAATGTAAACAGAGTTTTCGCATTGGAGCCAGTATCACTTCACGGTAGTTTTCAGCAATTGTGGTAATGCTACCACTCACCCCATCCCCTGAAAACATAACCTGAAAACTTTCAATACATTTAACGCAAATATACTGCGTCGCTTGTATCGGAAAAAGCAAAATACATTACGATATTTAAATACATTGTGTCTTATTGTACTGCGGAATTATGGAAACTAGATGCAACTATATATTGCAAACATATATACCGACAATTCAGTGTATAATATGCTTATCGGATTTCCTTTACCTATTTTTATAGGCGATTTCAATTTTTCAAACACAGATTGGGAAGTCAACGACTATGAGAAATCCAATTCTGATAATATTTTCGTTACTATTGAACTTGGTTGGCACCCCATAAGCACGGCAAATTTTGATGTGTAGTGTTCTCGTTTAACCAATCTCTTTTTATTGGCTTATCTGTTGTTCCACTATTTGCAACCTCGGATCATCTTGCTATATAGATTTTTTCTTGGCCACTTCCGGCATGTTAAAACAAAAGATAACTTATGTCGTAACGTTGATAAAGCTGACCCTGTGGCTTTTAACAATCGTGTAATGTCGATTGATTGGGAGTAATTGTATCTTTGATTTAAATGATCGTTTTAATGTTACGTGGGATTTGTCTATCAAACACATTGATGATGATGCTTACTATTATCATGTCCCTACATATAAGCGTTGTTTTGTATAATATTTATAGCCTAAGCGTGCTCATAACAAACAGCGTAGGCTTCATAAACCTTTTACAATGAAGTCTTAAAATGAGAAAAATTCAGTGGTTGCCGGCAGCTAGATTAGCACGTCGCCTTAAGCGCAAGGCCATTTATGGACGCGTATATAGAATGCTTTCCACATATTATACTAAACATTTTTGCATTTTAAGGTAAATTTAGTAATTGTATTCTAAGGTTAAAACTGATAATGATAATGTCATTATTGATGATTTTGTTAAAGCTAATTTGTTTAATGATTTATTAATCTGTATTTGTCGTTGATAATGGATGTCGTTTATCTAATTTACCCGCCGCTCATAATTTTCTGTCTACTTTTAGCATTGATTGTAGTATGGTTCATAAATATTTGTCTAAATTATCGCCCAAATATAGAGATCAAGGCTTGATTATATACCTCAAGTTTTATTGCCTTCCCAGTCAATGTACTTACTTATCCTGGTTACTTAATTTATACTCGTTCGTTATGTGCGGGC
>JASANE010010853.1:0-34612 GCA_030248225.1 Trileptium ribeirensis
TTCCGACGCGATGTTTGCACGTTTTAAGTATCTAATCACAGCTCGGATCCTTCTCGAGATCCGGGTAAAATTTTAATCAAATTCCTGGGGTAGTTCTCGAGATATCAAATTTTCACACCAAGCGAGCTATCTTGCTCACAGGACATCGAGGCGATTTGTCTAATGGTGATACAACCTTTAGCTTGTGGGTGATGTCTAGGGTACTATTGCCATACTAATAAAATTTAGCTGAGATCCTGGGGTAACTTAGTCAGACAATAGTCCTGAATTCCTACCAGCAAAGCAGCAAAATGAATGGACGGATTTGCGTCCAAAGAATTCGTAAAACGAATAAAATCGTGAGAACAAGCTGTGATAAATGCTAAATAAAACTTGCGTGACCATGGATGATTCGGAGTTGTAATAATAATTTTCAATCAACAATTTATTTTATTTAACCTCAGTCGGCTTAAAACTATTTTTTCCAATCTAAACTCGACTCAGGGAATCATGTAAAATAAATCTCAACGCTAGTGTCGCGTTTGTTTGTGTACTAACTCAATGACCGAGGGAGGTTCAGTACGACTTCGGCCGCCAGATAAATTTGTGTGAGGGGCTACTTATCACTACGTGCCTGCGGGACAAGCTAAGACAGACGGGGCTATCATGTAAACCGAAGTATGGACAAGGAGTCCATGGAGACTAAGGCATATGGTAAAGCGATACGAATTTCTTATTCCAACCTTAACTGCTCTCAAAGCTAATCCTATCCTACATCGACACTAGTCAGTCTTCAGCCTACGTCTCCCTGCCCACACTTACATACTCGTATCCTTTGACTCGGCGTCCACCGCGCGCCCATGCAATCGCAGAAACCAAAAAACAAACCATAACGCAGAAACAAGGTTAAGAGAGTAAAACCATAAAAGTATAAAGCGTCAGAGCCAGTCTGCAAAACGACCGAACTCTGTGCTGCCGAAGGCGAACTGAACTCTGCAGAGTGACTGCAACTTTGCTTAAATACTAAAATTTGAAAGTTCAAATTTTTGAATTCCTGGTTCGTTAGAGTGCTTATTCAGCGCTTTTGGGGCGATTTGACCCCATATTCTAAGCTTAAAAGCAAATAATCTTATCATCTCGAATTCCGATCATATTTGGGGCCAATTCGATATTAAATTTAATATAATAAATTTGATTTATTACTTTATTTACTACTAATTTAATACAAAATCTACCGAATTTTCCAGAAATTTCGTGCTTAATTCAATAAGCTTAATATAAAATTTATACATCAGAGACCGAGCGTATTTACTTAAAAACATCAATGTTCGGTCCATTTGACAACGTCCATTTTTTTAATATCAATACCACACACACTGTCAAGAGCCATCCCGAAACGTTTACATTAAACTTCAAAAAGAACAATCAAGATGACGCTGTAAATAAAGTTTATAGAGTTAGCGGTCGTATTTAAGACTCGCCCCGTTTGCTCAGCGAGTATACCAAATTAACAACGTGCTAGACTGAACAGAAGTAACGGAACACTTGCTTACTGACATATTCCATCCGTTTAATATAAACTTAATGAAAATGTCTACTCAGCTTACTTCTAGCTGTTCATCAAGATGCGTGTTTATACTATATACAAGTACATTCGTCTATTAGTTAGGAAGCAACGTCCGCGAAAGTAGGACGCGACTTAAGTAAACAAAAACAAAAAGAAACGAGGGCAAAGAGGTAAAGAGAGGGGCAGTTCCCTCGGAAGTGGCCAGAGTGCTATAAATGTCTCAGATTCGGACTCAGCCAGTCCGTCCGAGCATTTTAATATGTAACAGGACCATGTTCGATCGACAGGGGGGAAAGTAGGCTCTCGGGGGAGGGTCCATGCCAAATTTTTCCCAGGGTAGAGTGTTTTAAACGGCTCCCGGGAGTTCGGGGCATATTTTTTGGTTTATTATGTACATTTTTGGGTTAGTCTCGATAAGGGGAATCCAATGAGGGGTTACACGCCTGTCGGAGCGTTGTTCTGTGTTTTTACATGGGAGAGGGTACCTAAAAGTGGGCGCAGCGGGAACGGTCCGTGCTTAAAAACAAGCCTCGGATCTAGGGATTATAATGATATTCCATACGTATTCTTGTAGCTAATATCCGTTAAGTTATTTAATTAATTGTATTTTTCCTGCTTACGTATCTACCTATTTACTCATAAGTCCGTGGATCCGGGTCGGATCTCCACGAAACCGGTCTCATTAGAAAGACCTTAAAGTTTTCTACCGAAAATGTTGAGTACTAAATTTTCGAATTCCCAACGGTTCCGAAGTTATGAGCCGGAGCCGATACTTGTGATACCAAATTTTCATAAAATTTTATTTTAAAGTTTGTCTTATCTTAATAACTTATCCAGTGACAATGATAACATTGAACACTGAGAATTTTGATATTTTAGGTTTTCTCTTATACTTTTCAGAAAATTTTCTCGTTTGCTGTTCGCTTTAGGGCGAGCAGCCAAACTTTTTGTGGTCCTCATCCGTGAGGACGGTCGTGACGGGTATCCGTCACGGCCAGTCTTTCCTACGAAGAATTACAGCAAGTTTCTCAGTCCTACCATGCGGGGTAGGGCTATTCCGACTTACTGGGTTTAGTGGGGGAGTCGTACAGTCCTAAATTTCTCCGAGTCGAGTATGGCAAGAGCTCACCATACTAGCAATTTCAACCTACAAAAACACTGCTTTACAAGCGCAAAAATCCCTAAAATTTTCCTTAAAAACACAAACTGATACATTCCCATAATGGTACCTCCAATAACATATACAATTATCATACAAATAGCAATGGAAAAATGGCGCTTTTACGGCCAACAACACGATTAATATAGGACGAATACATGTTCACAATCAATGGTATAACGTGTCATTATAAGTGTAAGAATGGTACAAAATTCTGGCAGATGTCGGCGCTTTTACGGCCTCTACCAGCACAACCTACGGTACAAATAGAGTGATCATAAAACGGTATGAAATCGTAATGAATTACAGGCGCTTTTATGGCCTTTACAATGCAAAAGTATGGTACGAATATGATACAATGATAACATCTATATATATAAGTACATTTGAATCGGACTGCCAGACGGTGTACGTATACCTGAAAACATGCATGAGTAACAATGGTAATTCCAATGGTATAGAAATATACGATGCGATCATGACAATACGAACCAATTATATGGCATGTGCCTTTATGGTCGTAACAACATGGTTATAACAAACGATGGTGCTATATACATAGATAGATATGTACGCTATTTAAGTATACCAACGAGCCTTTATGGCCCATTATCTAACCATATGTATATATTCGGTAACATAGTTCGATGATTCTTCATCCTTAAAACGTTAATAACGATATCCCTTTTGATCACGAGAAACTGTCGGCGGTGCGGGCCGAGCTATGGCGAAAATTTTTAGTTCGTAGCGAGATTAATGGACGTAACGATTCATAATTTGTACTATATATACGGTTTACACAAATGGTGACGACAGAGCTTTACCGTCGGTACGTATATACGGGGAAATCGACTGGTATCTTTACTTGCGCACAGAGATTATACATTGATTCTAATCCCATTTACGTACGTGTTCCGGTGCTACAGTGGGTTTCGTACCCGATTGGGTCATTTCCATGAGGTTTTCTACGTTGGGGAACATTCGCAATTAAATTCGAAAATGTTGACCATTACGCTATGGCCAGGATTATTAGGGAATTCGCCAAAACGTTGGCCGTTACACTGTGGACAAGATTATTGGTGTTTGAAAAAATGTTGGCCATTATACTATTTCCAGGATTATCAAGATGTTTAAATGTTGGCCATTAGAGTGTGGCCAGGATTATTGGGGTGTTTATAAATGTTGGCCATTGAAGTGTGGCCAGGATTATTGGGGTGCTTATAAATGTTGGCCATTGAAGTGTGGGCAGGATTATTGGGGTGTTTATAAATGTTGGCCATTGAAGTGCGGCCAGGATTATTGTAAATGTTCGCCATTAGGGTGTGGCCAAGATTAAGGGTTTTCGATAAAAGTTTGTCATTAGGCAGTGGTCTAGATTAATACACCTCGTAACGATCCGTATGGATCTGGGATCTGTTACATATGTATAAATGGCGCCATAAAAGCCCCGATAATCATTGGAATGCTAGACGTACCCTGCGAATTCCAAGTCACCAACGACACCCTGCAGGAATGATTTCATCGCTCTACTGCCATATGTTGCCACCAGTTTCAAGGACCGCTGTCTTGATCTAACGGCCCGGAGATAAGTCGTACGATAATTATAACCCTGATGTTCCTGTTCTGATTCCAATATAGAAATTTCCATAATTTGTAAAAATAATGTAGTTTTCAGTCTCATCCATAGTTGCAGAACAAAGCATTTAATATTGATAGCTAAGACACAAATATCATTTTGTGCAAATTTTACTGTTGTCAAGTAACTCAGAGAAACAAAGTTTATTTCAGAATTCAAGATGTGTAAATGGCTGAAATTTTTATAGATTTTGGAGTAATTTAAAAAATTAACACTAGCAATTTTTGATTAACGTTTTTAATAGAATTTTTAGAGGAATATGATTTAAAAAATACTGTCTATATTTTTATGGAAGGTGTGCTTTTTTACCTGGATGAAGAAACAATTCGTAGCGGGCACAGAACCAGATGAGTAAAATGCTTGACGCCTACTAACCGAAATTTGGAGAAACCAGTATGTAGGTTTGAAGATTTCTTATGTTTAGTGCCAATACCAGATTACTGGTGCCATATGATCTCTCTAAACTACTTAAAATACTGTGGACTTGTGTGGTGCTACACTGGAAATTGGGGCAATCGAAATTTCACGGTGGCGATTCCGCGAGTTTATGCGATTTATAGTACAGTAGCAATTTTGAACTCCACAGTAAAAAGGTCGGACATTTTTAGCCAAAATATGAGAAATTTGATATATTTATTAGTCCAGCAGAGGCAAATCCAGAAATGTTTTCGATAAGTAAGAAGAAGACATTTACTTTGGGGAAAGTATTTTTGCATCTAAACTGAAAAATTTTCTAGTTTGTGGAAGGTTATACCTTAGGAAATTGTGGGCATTTTTAATTTTTTTGCGAACGAATTTAAATTGAAGTCAACAACTGCCCCTCAAAATGCCCAAAAATCTTTGGAGTGAAACATAATGAAGCCCCGCAGATGACAACAATTATTCACGTGTTCTAGGGTCACACTGTTGGACATATGATAACTGGTGGCGCGAGTGGAAGCGACGGAGTGCAGCCGATTCAACAACAAGCTGCACCAGCACAAGGTACTACCAAGCGTCATGTCGGACACTTGAAGAGCAGTGTGGTACCCATGCCACTTTGCGTTACTTGTGGGACGACGCAGTCCTTTTTTGGTTCATTTGCGTCTGTAGGAGGAGATTTTCATCATTGTCTTGTCCCGTCCACATCGCAAACACTGCTTTTCAACTTTAGTTCTGTCCGCTGCAACAGTTGTTCCAACTAATAGTTCAAATTTGGTACAAACCTTGGGGGAGGGACATAATAATATTGGAAAACTTGCCACGCTCTGAATAAAGGTTTGATAAATGACGCAAAAATCGACCGCGTCGTTCCATAACGTATATAACGGGGGATGTGACACGAGTATCACACTGTTCTTCAATGATTCACCATGAACTACTAGTACTACTTCTACGCTTACTGCAATAAAACTAGTAACACAAAACTGTTTTGAAGAGTTACTTATTGCGTTTCAAGTACCAGCTGTCAAGTGTGATCGTTCGCCAGCACTGTTTTGTCTAATAGTATTCTGCGGGAACCGGCTTTTACGCTAAAGAGCTCCACATAAAGGTGGACAAATGAAGGAAACATCGACGCGTCGTGCTTCCATAACATATATAACGGTGTGTGACACGCGTATCACACTATTCTTAAATGATTCATCATGAACTACTAGTACTACTTCTACGTTTACTGAAATAAAACCTGCAGCACAAAATTGTGTTCAAGAGTTACTTATTGCGTTTCAAGTAACAACTGTCAAGTGTGCTCGTTCTCCAGCACTGTGTAGCTAATAGTATTCTGCGGAAACCGGCTTTTACGCTAAAGAGCTTCACTATTTATTAAAACAAGTCGGAATCATATTTATTCGTCAAGGAACGTTTGTAAAAGATAGCCATCGTAGCTTATTGACGGTATAAAGATATATTGTTAAGTGAGTTGGAAAATTTCAATAAAAATTGTTGCTGGTCTTTATTACGCTTGGTTTTGCCAAATGTTTTGCATTTCATTAAAGTATAAAAATATATATTAACCAAGAGTGCATAAGGGAACAGTTTGATGCTTCCATGCACTCTAATGTTAGCCCGTGTCTGATTACTCGGACGTTTTAGGCTCTACCACCTTGATTTCTTTGACGGTAGAAGGCGTGGCCATCATGCACAAGCCCCCACGTTTTGTGGGAGGTCTAGCACGGACCACCATTTTGGTGGGGTAGGTCTGGCCCCGCATTCAGTTTGGGGGTTAAAAAGGAACTACCGGTTCGACCGACCTTCCTCAAAACGGGGAGGGTCTAATCTACCCCCCACAAAATGAAGGGGATCCGGTCTACCCACCCCCACAAAAGTGGGGGTCTCCTCATGATGACCTCCCAGAAATGAGGAAGGAGAGCCGAAAACGCCCGTGCCGTCAGACACGGACTAACACTACTGTGCCGAGAAGGGTTGTGGGCTTCTCTTATGCAGTCTTGGTAAATTAGTATATAGTTTGTGTTATAGCCAAGATGGCGAATTCTGAGTATTGCATAGTCGTACACTGTTATATTGAGCGATAAATTGTAGAATGAGCCACCGAATATCAGCCATGTTGCTTGAACAGTTGAGAAGATATATCTGATTATTATGCTCGCAATTTGCAAGTACATAGAGTATAAAGTGCTCTGCAAAACGAAGCCAAAAACACCTGTATAGCTCCTGTAGTTGCGGAGATACTGCTATTTTTGTGTATTTTGGGCCCCTTGTGCCCATCGAAAAAACCGATTTTACCCAAAACTGCATCGCAAGTAGTGGTAGTGACATCGCATCATTTGCTGCTATATAGACAACAGGGAGTAACCGGAATTCTGGTTCCAGCAAATTTCGGGATCCGGTGCGGTTTCGGAATCGAAGTTCCGGTTGCGGCACATAATTTCAGTAGGAATTTTTCATCCTAACCTCGAGGTGATTGTTAAAAAACAAAGCCAGGTCGATGCTTGCAGCAGCTATTTTACACATTCAGGAGTCTGCGGGGTATGTTAGAATTAGTCCAACTTGATAACAGAGTATGGATTATTTAGAAGTACTTAGCTGTAAGATTGGCTTACATAAATTACGTGAAGCACCAGCCAGCGCGATTGTGAACTTTGTGAATCACTATACTTTGAAATAAAGTAACATATCTGCAACGCAGCCAGAAGCTGCGTTCTTCGTAATGAGCTATATTTATTGCAACTGTCCGAGCAGTATAACAGTTTGTTTTATTTATAGCATTCTGATCAGAAAGTTATCATCATTATCATCTACTTGACGGGCACTTGTTGTCCAAACAGTTGTTGTAGCCTAAACAATGTCTCTGACAACTGATCAGAAAATTATAGTATACTTTCCTTTATTTTCTTTTAGAACCATATAAACCAATAATTTCAAGTTACCTACAGAATGACATGTAGCAAACGTATGTGTAGTAAAGAGACACGATTGGCGGCATAGCGAAGGTGTTTAGTCTACGCTCCATGCAAGCATCTCTAGTTACAAGCACATTCAGTTTAACGCAATTTACGCAAGGCTGGTTTGTGAAAAGCATTTTTTGCTCTGAAAAACCAATATATTCATCGATAAACGAAATTTATTAGCTTCCTCAGTCTCGTCGATGTTCCAGACAGGCAATAATGCCATCGCAATACATTAAGTTTATTGTAAAAGTTATTTTTAATACATTTTAAATCCACTGTACCTTCATTTCTTCCCTCATCCTTATTATTATATAAGTTTCGAAGGCCAGGTTGCGGTTCCGTATCCGGTTTAAATGGACGGTTCTGGTTGCTGGTTCCGGTTATTCCCTGTTACAGAGATATTATGTTTTCGTGTTTTTTGGGTTTCATGGGCCAAACATATTTTGAACCAACACCACAACGTTGTATATTATGTACAGATTACATAGAGCATGAATTGTTTCATAAAGCGAGGTCAATAACACCCATATAGCTCGAGCGGTTGCGTAGATATTGTCGTTTTTGTGTCCCATGGGCCTTCTAAAAGACTCTTTTTGCTGGACTTTGCAGCGTTCATAAAAGACAATACAAGCACACCGTTGCAATTGCTGTATAAAATAGGACCAAAGCTCCCATATTGTTTGATCGTTTATGCATATATTGCTCTTCTTGTGTATTTTGGGTCTCGGACCCGCTTTAAAAACCCTTTTGACTCAAATCATACATGTTAACAGTGCACAATCTTTTAGTGGCTTATTTCCTTTGCAAAATAACCCAATTTGACACACATCTACAACGGCTGCTGAGATAAAAATGTTTTCTGGACCTTTTTAAGCTATAACTCGAGCCCATTCGGCCAGCGTTTTCGGAGAGAAGATGTTAGTGTCGGGCTTCACGCTGAACTAACGTCCACTAATAGAGATTTCAAGCTTTTAAATGATCCATCGCGCAAATCAATCCAAAGTTGAGTTATGCGCGTCATCCTAAAACCAATAACGGGCATTATCAAATTTTACCGCTGTACGGCTAGTTTCTCACTTTCCTTATTTGGCTTATTTCCTTGCTTCGTTCGTTTCACTCACTTCACTACACTTAGAATTCAATTAATCATGCAAACACAACTACACCATTTGAACCAATACCACTAAAACATAAAACAGAAAGATCAACATACCATTTTGTTTCTGCTGTCTTTCTGTAGCTTTACTAAATTTGTGGTTTAGCGAACCGTTTTTACGTGTCATATGATTGATCGTATTATGTAACTACGTAAATCAGATATTTACGGTAACAGATACTCTTGATTTAGCAACTCTGGCAAAACAGTACTAACTTACTAACTGGTGAAAAAACCACATGTTTTTGCTATTATAGCAACTGAATGGAAACTCAGGTTTGCGGAAGGTTTACCGTTTTGGTTGTTTTCAGTATCAGTGTGTACAATTTAATTGGTTTGTTGTAATTGGTTTTTGTGTATTTCGAGTGTTTGGCCCCACTTTTGAAATCCATTGTTACACTATTCTGCCACATAAGTAATCGCCACAACAACACGTCATAAACAACTCCATAGAGGTTATCTTGCTCAAAAAATTAACCCGAAACTGGCCTGTGCACAGTCTTCTGAGATGGCAGGGGTGAAACTTTGGGAAAGTAATTAATGTTTAAAAACGTTTAGAATACAAAGATACAAATTTAGATACTATAAATTTTGCATTTAGTTGGGCATGGGGTGTGGTCGGCCAAATGGGGGGAGGCGGATATGTGGAAAACCTTGCGAACCGGGGGATTTTGGAAGTGGGGTCCCCACTGTGGGCAGCCCAGAAGAAGGCCCATATATTTCCATTGGTTATGGCGACATGACCCTTTTCGTGTATTTAGGGTGTTATGCGCCTCTTTGAAAAACCCTTTAGACCCTAACACTGGAGGCAACAGTAAACTTCTGCAAAAGCATTACATACATTTCTGTAGGGTCTTAATTGACAGAAATTTCTGGACTCGCACCCGAGACACAGCCATGAAACTTGCTTCACCGAATCTATTCTGACCATGTCCGAGCCTCTTTGGCTAAGTTTTCGGGAGAAGGAGTTTTATAAAGGGCAGAAATAGAGATTCCAAGTTTTCGTTTGAGCTATCACGCAAGATTGTCGAACATTGCAAATTTGAGATGCTAAAATAAAAATCCACATGTTATAAATTTCACTGCATGAAAAATTAGAATTTCTGGTTAACACTCAAACTAAAGGGATTCGATGTATTGCCAGATTTCAGTATTTTGGTGCATGAAATAAAGAATATTGCTATGACAGAAAGAGCAAACCAGGGATGCATTTTTCTAGTTCCGGTTGAGCGAGTATTTCTTCGTAGTTTGTATACCTTATTCTGAAAGGGGGAGACACACACTCGCATTGTCAGATCGGTTTGGCTTAAGAATTTGCTAGTGAGTAACTGGTAGTAATTCATTAATAAATACATAAATTTTGGTGAATACATTTCCTGAAAAGTGAAACAGGGGTAGTAGTTTGTGGTCTCTTTATATTTTTGAGATGAAGCTAGAATATTTTTGGGAATGTGTTGGAATAATTTTTGAAACTAACACTATAGGAATATCTGAAACTTTCGAAAGAGGCGGGATTTGAACTCGCGACTTTAGGTTTTATGCCGGTCTGCTCTAACCACGAAGCTGTTCAACTGGCATATTCTATAATTCCAACATATTACATAAAGCATATTAGACATATCTCCGCACCCAAAATTATCTCGGAACACATGTATAATAATGTAGAGAAGTAAGTATGGCTTATATATTATTATGATTCTACAAAATGGTGCTATGTTTTTGTGTTTTTAGAAAAGCTTGGATTTTTATATAAAAGCTAGATGTTCGCAGCAATCTGGGCTAGAATTATTTATTATACCTTAAAATCTTCTCATGCAACATAACATTATAAAATCTTGTTTCAAGAACGCGTTTCAGGCCTTATTTTTGAAAATACGTTGTAAATATTTAAAATTCTACTAGAATAACAATGTTGTGACGACTTTGGGTGGGTGTGCGATATATAACTGTGGCAGAAGTACTGGCATTATCTTTAGTCTTCGCAGTTATTCGGCAATATCCATCGCTTATTTGTTTAGTGGTTCAGCAATTATTTTATTTTGAACAATAAATCTATCGGGCATAGTTATGTTCTGTCTGCGTAGGACTTTGAAAGCATATATATTACGTTCATCTCGTCTTCGAAGGATGGGATCCAAACACGTCTGTCAACGGACGTGCTAGTGCATGCTCATACCTCGGACGATAACTCGCCTGGTTGTAACTTCTGTAATCGGAGTGGCATATCAATTTTTAGCGCAGAATAAACAGTTGTGTTGTTCAATCATTTAACGATCAATAGAACACACAACGCCATAATAATACTTTAATATAATTTCTGAAGGGTTAACATGATAGGTGCCTATTTATTCATGCGCATCCTTTTCGAGTTTAAAATTTCCGAGAGTTCGAAGTTTGTTCCAGTCGTCGCATATGTAGATAAATTTCAACGAACGGGTTGTTAGTTCGAAACCGATCAGTGTTATATTTTGCTTGCTGTATTTTAAATTATTTTGGCTTCCTCCAATCCATCATTCATCATGTAATTTAAAGGTAGCTGACATGTTAGCTTTTAAAATGCTCGCGTTTGTGGAAATCATAATACACCATTCGTTATAATTTGGAAATTAGTAATATATTTTCGTGGTATACATAGTTAGCGTCATATGAACTAATGCGGGATCCCGTTTTAGGTGTATACCTCGGTCGTTTTTTTGTTGAATCAGCTAACAGTATAAAAGCCGATGACTGGGCACTAATTATGATTTAGCTTTATCTAAGTAAGCCCTCACGTTTTGTCATAATATAGAAATGATACATTTTCGCTGTTCGCGGTCACTATTTTAGGAATTCAATCACATATTTACTGACGGCGTTCACTTGAAATGTGTTTCTTAATATCTTATTTTGATCGCTTATTTTTATACACACATCGACCCACGTTATTTTTGCGGAACGTGGACAAATGGCCAAAATGTGGAAATGTACTTTTATGCAAATTATTGTTATTGTATTAGATCGACGTGACGCTGTTGCTTTACGCACTTCCACAAACGTAATGCCCATACAACCCCGGCTATCGTAACCTCAAGGGCGGACCTAATGGGTTCTAAGTTCTATTTTTCCTTTTTGATTCGGATCAGGCCCAAGAAATTACGGAGCTTAGCAAGCCGCAGGAGCGCTTCACAGGATGTGTTCTGATCCTGCCGGATGGGTTGCGCCTAAGAGGTACTACCTTTGAGGTTCCCAGGGAGGTCGGCTCCGTCACCTGCTCACAGGCCAAAGAGACCATACCACTATTCCCTATCCTCGTTTAACCGGGAAGTGTATTTGATAGGTATTCGGATTCGCTTCAGTTTCCTACTTTCTCAAACGGTTAATTTATTTAGCCAGTGGCCTCCACTAGGGTCCGACAAATCCCTAGACGTTTAACGTCGGATTCGCGTGTAGTTTCCTATTCTGGTTAATTCTACGGTAAGTTTTAATTTTGGCGGTAACTTTTCCTAATTAGTCGCACGAGTCGTACTCACTGAGAAATACAATTGATACAATTATGGAATCGGCGAGTCACGCTAAGGTTTGCTTCTTCAATGCGCGTGTCAAACCTGAACGTGGGTCGTCGATAGGGGTGACGGATTTCAAACCCCTTCGAATATCTATCGCTACTAGGGTCAGCAAAACACTTGGTCACTTTGGGTTTGATTGAGCGTTTATTGATGAGTCAAAATCGTATATGGACAAGAACATACTGTGCGGGCGGATACAATAGATACAATGTCACTAGTACGGTACGCTATTAGGAGAATGAGAGTGTCAGCAAACGGGGTAGGTTGCGGAATCATCGCCTTTTTCATGGAACTCTCACAACCGATTCGAATTGCGGTGTAAACTGCTAAGCCTTTTCCAACAACAGCAGCGCTTACCTTACTCATTAAAAGTAGGTCATGTCAAAAGCAATTTCCGGTAAGTAATACAGAGCGTAAAACGGTTAGTTATTGAGAGAGAGAGAGGCACCATTCAACTAACTACTCGCTCTACGATTGCTACTAGAGGGTAGTCCGATAAAACTACAGGTTCAGGTAAGCAGGAAAGGCGGCAATGTAACGGGTACAAATGAGGCATACGGAACGAAGCGTACAAAGTGGAATTTGCAGGTGGTGATCTTGCTCATCCTAATCACGATTATAGTACATGATAAATGAATATTTGTAAATGCGGTAAAGTAGGTAGCGATTGGATTAACATACGACAAAGTATTATAACAAGAGAGTAATGGTACATATCGCTATAACGGTAAGTTTAGGAGGTCATCATCGGTACGACTCTTAATTTTTCTCAAGTGCGACAATGGTACAATATCATTTTTCTTATTCGCATACATAAATACGTACGGTGACCATAGGTGAAAGATAAAATTTTCAGTAGGTTGTAAGGTCATAACTGGTTAATTTTGTTTCTAATCCCTTTAAAATCATACCTCAAACACGGTTACAAAATGGTAGAATTTGCCTTAAGTCGAGTCTCATCTATGACCTAAATAACTGTAACAACAGACTTTTTCGCGTCCATAAACATGAGCTAGAATAATGCTGAACTAGGCCGGGTAAAATCATCCTACGAGCGGTTTATGCGTCCCGGTAAATTGAGGTTGGGACCGAATTATCTAACTTTTCAGCTTTTCCTTAATGACTAAAATGCGATAGGGAAAAATTCTTACAATTTCAACTTTGTAGTGCAAGTTATGGCGTTTTGCGTTCTAATACGAGACGATTTGGGTAATGATTGATTTGGGGTAATTCACGAACTTATTTAGCTTACTGCGGAGTTCCAAACGGGCTCCTACTAATCTTATAAAAGAGTTGAAGTCGTTGCGTTGGCCTCCAACTTCCACGGCTACAATAAACATATAAAGTAATTTGGTGTTCGGCGGTAAATCTATCAGAAGGTATTGCAGATCTATAGGTTTATAAACTCATTGTACAATAAGCGGGGGTTTGTTCAATTTGGACCAAAATATCGTACTATTTTGACGGTTTGCTTAATTTTCATTAATTCGTCCTATGACGGGTTTCCTTAATTTATGACTATAAACGGTACGCGTAAACGTGCAAGTAGGCCACTACCGAAGTAATGAGCCGTTTTGGGGCATTCTCAATTTCTACTGGTTCAAACGATCTAACAAACTTGGCTTACTTAATTGATTTTCTTAACTCAATGCCTTAATGCGGAGATTGTTCTAAAAAGATCGATTCGTTCATTATCGCTATCACGTAAAGGTACTCGTGTGGGCCAACGGACGGGCTTGGGCGCGTCCCTAGTTCATGGCACAACCAATAAATTCTCTGAGTTCGATTTATTAATACCGAAAAGTGGCTGTGTGTTATTATTATACAAATTTTTTGCCAACTTTGGGGCATATGGGCAGGGGTTAAAATTGTGTTCAGGTACCTACAGATTTGACTAAAACTAGTACTATACGTGGCGATGCCTCGTAGGTCATTGGCACTATCCTAAAAGTACTAAAGCTAATATTATTTTGACTTGAAAAAGGCTCTCAAAAAGAGCATTATTTGGTACTAAAATTGAAGTAGTATTCATAGCGTTTCGCACTAGACGAAACGAGTCAACAAGTGGCAGCCCCGGTTGTCGGGACAACCGTAACAAATTTGTTAACTAAAATTCGCTCTGTTGGTGTCCTCCGATTGCTCGGGTTCCTAGTTTTCGATCGAGATTTTAAGTCTAACTCTATAGGGGCTTTGGAAAACCTATAATTTTCAATATCTCTCTAATTTGCCAGCCTTTCTCTATGAAATTTTGCACAGGGGCTGGGCTCAACCTTATTTATCAATTTACTAATGCCGGGTCAACGGTCCTCACAAAAATTGGTTCGTCGGGCCGGGACCCGATAGACCCGATATCAAGTCTAGCGACATCGTCAATTTTGATACACAAAAAGTTTGCCACTGCTACTAAATTTACCAACTCTGGTAAATTTAATATTTTCATTGCAGCTGCCGTATATCGGAGATTCGAGTCTCCGATGGCTTTCGTGCTGCATTGATGCGAATACATATAGAGGAGAGAGACTCAGAAATATCAGACTGAAAACTTGCAAAAATACGTGTAAAAGCTAAACCGAAACCTAACTGTGAATATGCTTATACGGGAAGGAAGGTCTGTGAATTCGGTGCATAGCCTGAGCGGCTTTTGCGCTGCTCGGGGTTATAATTGTTATAATTTTTGAACGGGCTATGACTTTATCGGGCTCGATAACTCAAATAGAAGGCCTAACGGGCCTCTATTTGTACGGTAAAAATTAGCAAAATTCCTGGAACAAATTTTGAGTTATTGACATTTGAAGTTTTGGGTAAGGGCGGACCCATGTGGGACCGTTGGGTTTGTGATTCCGACTTGATAATCTTAGGTTTTAGAGTGGTGTCCGGTAGCGGACACTCCTACGAAGAAATGGCGAGATTTTCAACAAAATTCCTGGAGAGGATCTCAAAATATTTCAATTCTGCGTTTTCGGTAGGGGCAGGCCCCTTCGAGGCAGTCGGGTATGTAATTCCGACACGAAATTTGAAAGTTTTAGCTCGGATCCTAGCCGAGATCTGGGTAAAATTTCAACAAAATTCCTGGGATAGTTCTCGAGATATGCCAAATTTTCACTCTCAGTGAGCTGTCTCGTTTACAGGGTGTTGAGTTGGTATATCTAATTGTGGTTCGGTACAATTTTTCAGCTTGTGGACGATGCCTAGAGCACTACTGTCCTATTAATAAAGTTTGATTAAGTTCCTGAGGTAACTTGGTCCTACAATGTCTAATTTTGTCCTAGGTTGCTACTAACAAAGTATCAAAACATGCGGACGAACTTGTGTCCAAAGAAATGATAAAACGAGTAAAATCTTAAGTAAAACCTTTGATAAATACGTGACGGAAATAACGTGACCAATTATGCTTCGGAGTTCTTCTGCTAATATTCAACCAAGATTTGTTTTGTTTAACCTCGGTCGGCTCAAAAACTATCTTTTTCAATCCTAACTCGACTCAGGGAAGCATGTAAAAATAAATCTTTTCTCGAGTGTCGCGTTTATGCCCTAACTCATCGACCGAGGGAGGTTCAGCATGACTTCGGCCGTCTGATTGTGAGTGGTTAGTTAAGACTACGTGTCTGCGGGACAAGCTAAGACGGGCAGGGCTGTCGTGTAAATGGAAGTATGGACAGGGGAGGCTAAACTTATACGCTACTGCTTACCAGGACGGTATCCAATCCTATGGGCGAACTATCATGCATCAGGTCTATCTAATCTAAAATTAACGGTGTTCAACTAAGCTACTCTGCCTCCCTGTCCACACTTACGCATTCGACTTTGATGGGGCGGCGTCCATCGCTTCTCCATTCGTTCGCAAAACCAGAGCATAAAGCCACAAAACCAAAGAAAAGCCGGACAAACCGTAACAATGAACTAAGACTGTAGAAAAGCGACAACGCGGTCTGCAAAACGACCGAACTCTGCGCTGCCGAAGTCAAACTCCAACGATGCCCTATACATATATCAGTGTTTAATATTCGTTAAGTTATTTAATTGTATTTTACTGGCTCACGTATATACTTATTTGCTCGTAAGTCCATGGATCCGGTCTCATTAGAAAGACCGTTAAATTCTCTATAAGAAATGTTAAGTACTAAATTCGTGATTTCCCAGCGGTTCCGGGGTTATGGGCCGGAGCCGATACTTTTGATTCCCAATTTCCATAAATTTCTTTACTTTTATCAGTTATCTCAACCAGCGAAAATGAACGCTGGTAACTGATAAAGTTTTGCCTACTGCAGTTTACCAGTGTAGTTGTGAATATTGAACACTGGTAAAGCGATATTTTACTTTTCGTACTAAAACTTTTTCAGAAAATTGGCTCATTTGCTGTTCGCTCTACGGCGAACAGCCATACTTTTTGTGGTCTTCATTCGAGAGGACTGTCGTGACGGGTATCCGTCACGGCCAGTCTTTCCTATGACACTTTGCAATACGTTTCGCAGTCCTACCATGCGGGGTAGGCCAATTCCTATATATATATCGGGTTCGGCGGGGAGTCGTACAGTCCTAAATTTCCACAAGTCGAGTATGGCAAGGGCTCGCTACGCTCGCATTTTCGACCTATAAAACACTGATTCACTACCGTAAAAGTCCCTAAATATTTCCTTAAAATCATCCTAAACAAGACAAATTATCCTCGGGTATTGGTGCCTCCAAACTTATAAATTACAAAGGTATAATAAAGTATAACAATCATCATACAAATGGCATAAAGTTACAATGGAAATACATACGAATTGGGCCATCAGCACTTGCTCCCATGGTTACTAAAGGCGACATATGTACAAGCACTAATAAATGAAATAATAATTAATAAATATATGGTACAATCAAAAATTAAATTTTCTTCAGGAGTTATATGCCAAAACTTTCGACCAGCGGTTTATGGGGTTTCATTTGTGACCGCTGGCTATATTAAAATTGACGTTCATAATTAAATATTATTTTTACGGGTGTTCCATTATTCTATTTTCTTTGGTCCACTTGTAGGCGATTCTTTTAGAATTTCTTGGGTTTATTTTACAATTTTGGTGTGACAACTCCCTAAGTTTCCACCGAGATTTCGAACGGTCTTTAAGACCTTCTTTTAATTTATTTTGAGTTTTCACTTGGGGTTGAAAAGATTATGATGGGTATGTTTGATGGTGTTGTAAACAGGATCGTCGCTGCTTCGATCCTTCAAAAATTTAGCTTTTGGTGGTTAAGTTTCAGTTATGGTTGACAAGTCACTACATTACCGGACATATATATATCACAAACAGTAATATTATGACAAGTCACAGCAACTTGTCCTTCTGAGAAAGTAGTTAAAACTTAGATTATTAACTTTACCACGGTTGGTGGTAAACATAATTGCTACACACTTGAAGTATTCGAACATATATTACATTACACTACATTACCGGACATATATATCACAAACAGTAATATTATGACAAGTCACAGCAACTTGTCCTTCTGAGAAAGTAGTTAAAACTTAGCTTATTAAGTTTACCACGGTTGGTGGTAAGCATAATTGCTACACACTTGAAGTATTCGAAGAATTTTTTGGAAAACTTCCTCGATTTGTTTCGTTTTCGGGGTACCTTCGCTGCGTTTCATTAAATGATTAATACCCAATAAAGCGGTTTTCGGGGTTCCTTTGGAACCATTTGGGGTTGCTTAGGGGTTGTCTTTCATGGGGTGGGTTTTGGCGACATATAAATTTTACGTTAGTGAGGGTATTTGCCTCACTCGACCGGGTTTTTCTTGCGCTTTTCTTTGACATTTCCTAGGAAGTTTTCTATGCTTCTTAATTAGGGTTAAACAGGTCTTCCTGTGAAGGAACCCGTACCAAAATTGCGTATCATTTGGTCATCCGCTAAGATCGCGCTGTTTCCATCTGGCGTAAATGGTCATTTTCGTCGATTGAGGTAGTAAAAGCTCAAATTATTAAGTTTACGATGGTTACTGATAAGGACTTTTTCTATATGACGCTGCACTTACAAGCGGTATTTAAGCTAAAATGTAGACAAATTTTGGGGGAAAACTGACTGGGAACTGTTTCGAAGGGACTGGGGAAGAGAGGGTTTTACTGGGGTTAGGACTTCAGGGACCCTTTCCTCCAGAGTCCATTTGATACTACAGAAGTCAATATTATGGGAATACTGCGAAATCTCGCCAATCCTTTCAATCTAAGCGTAACGACTACTGAAATTTTTGGCTTTCTATCGTCTTTACGTCCTCGCTAATTTTGATTTTTGCACCTAATTTTGGGTATCTCGTTCTCCTCAATTACTACATCTATATAAGCACACGTAATATCAAAGGTATTATAACAAAATATCCATACCGAATACAATACATTTATATACAATCCATATTCCAAAAACATAACGATTACTTCAAATAATAGTGAACGGTTCGTCTTGCATTATCTTTCATTTAGTATTCCTTAATGATTTTGTATTCTCTTGAATTTAGTGTTTTCCTTGTACCTGATTTTCCAACCAACGGCTCAAATGATTAGCGAAAAACTCGTTAATTACTGGTTCTCGTATACCGTTTGCGTGGTCACTAGTACAGTCCCATGCTTCGGGTGACTGCAATTCCATAGGGAAGGGCGGCATTCTCACTTTGCGTAACATGTGGGGTTTATTCAACTGAAATTCAGCGTGGGCCTCCTGAAACTCAGTCGACCAAGCTGTCATATTCGCTTCAATATTCCAATAACACGGTGGTGGTGCTACAATACCGGTAGCATAGTCTGACCGTAAATAATCCAAGGTACGCATGCAACGTCTTAATCGCCGTAAAACATGGCGAGGAGAATCTAGCGGTTGATTTTTCAGGGTTTAGGGCGGATAAATATCCACCTACTATGATAATAGTTTGAGTTTGTGGGGTAATTAAACAAGTATCCATTCGGATAAGGCATTCCATAGTTGCTCTGGGCCAACTGTAGACACAGTAATCAGGCCTTTCATTGAGCTTTGACAACGAAGCGGCGGTAGTATCGCCGAGAATAATAGTTGTAGGCTATGAGACGATTCCGTATCTATGGAAGGTGCTAATTTCTTGTAGTAATCGTCCTATTACGTTGTGACAGTTCCTTGGGCGATGGCCCATTCTAAAAGCATGAGGTCCAATGCCAATCCCACGGGAGCTATCGTTAGGATTAGGTTTCAGAAGCTGGGCGTCTCTTCTGGACAACAGCTTAAGACGGGCAAGTTGAACTTGCGTAATAATACAGTTCACGGCGGAAGAAGCTGAATGTTTACCTCATCCAAAAATTGTCTTAAAACGGGTGAGTCGAACTTGGGCAATAATACGGTTCTCATTAGATGAGGCAGGACGGAGCGAAGAAGCTGAGTGTTTGCCTCATCCAGAAATTGTTGTTTGTTTCTTCGGGCAATGGATTTGACATCTCGAGCTCCCAAACTAAAATCCTCGATGTCTCGCATAGCTTGATCCTCGTTGAAAAGGTAAGTGACGAGTAATTGGTATCCTTGTTCCGTAGAACTGTATTAGATGGTGTAGTGTTGAATCGTTTGATCAAAGGCGGCCATGTTCGACAACTTAGGCCATCGAGTGCCGCGGGAGAGAAAGACTTCGATCGGTTTCGAATAGTCGATGAAGTGATACGGCACAGGAACGGGATTTCCATGCGGTTTGTTGACATCAGTCTTTGAGGTAATTCATCTAGAATTTAAATACTTCGTCGTTACTGACGGTTCTTCAGGGCGGATTTGGGCCGGAGCTCGAGCTTTGTAACAGAATTGGTGTCAGTTGGGCGATGTCAGGACGACTATTATCGTTCTCGACGGGGCGGTGGTCGCAGCGTTCGAACGGCTTGAAGTCCAGTCTTCTGGTCGTAGTAGTCTACGTCCCTATGGGTAATTCGGAATTCTTTCGGTGTGGTGTCGAATTGTATGTTCGACACCGGGTTTATCCATAAAGTCTAAATAGAGTGAATAGAACGTTCGGCTACTTGCTTGTCTGTCGGAAGTATCAACTTGTGTCGGTGGTCGGGAAGGGAAAGTTTGAGTTCGACCGACACGATCGCTAGGTCGTTGTGTCCTCCTACGAAAGGCTTCAACGGTCGGATTTGTATCAATTGGCTGACAACTGCGGTCATGAGCTTGTCTATACGGCATTTCACAGCGGTTGGTTGGCGTATCCTGCCTTCGGATAGGCTCACTTTTCCTAGTTACGGGTATTGGGTATTTCCGGTTGACATTATCTTTCTGCGACATAATCGGTTTATGTAAGCTATAAGCACTAGTTCCCATTTTTGGTGTCATTGACGATCCAGCTCTGGTCCAAGTAACGTTAGTTGCGGATTGCGTATGTCTAGGTACGGCAGTACTAGCGATTGCTTGCTTAACATTATTAATAGTGCGCGAGTTTACGTGTACACCACGTTGCGATGCAGGTTCCTGCTTGCGCGTAGGGCTACGTTGCGGCGAAGCGGCTGGGGTGGGTTCGTCATCAATGAGTACTAGTGCAATTCCTTGTCTAATTCTATTTAATTCAGGTTCTGATTCTTCTGATGCACTTTCAATTACTATTGTTTGCTTTGGAGATCGGCCTCGACGAGGCATAGTGATTGTCTCCTCCAGAAGTGGTTGTACTTGTTCGTATAAGGAGTGTCCGGTTCCTTTTACAGGTGTTGTGCTTCCTGTAAAGTGTTCCAATAGCTCAGTTGCAGCTTGAGAGCTTGTTTGAGTTTCTTCTAGTGCTCTACGTCTTCGTTCCTCTTCCTCAGCCAAGAAGTCTCGTACGACTTCTCTAGCTATCTTTCTCCTAGTAGTATATCTTCCTATAAATGCTGTTGCTGGGGTGGGAGAGTCTCTTGTTGTATTGTCATAGTTTGCCTGGGGTGTTCAGCTTGGGTGGCTCGGGATCGAAGATGATAAGGTCCAACATGATCATCTCTAAATAGTGGGGAAATGGTGTAGGTCTCACGGGAGATAAGTCATCCGGTGAGAGAAGTCGATTAAATGAACGGGGTTGAGTTGCAGACACATTAGGTTCGGAATCCATTGAAGCGTTACTGGAATAATTCTGATACAGGGAATCATCAGGGGATGGTGCACGATAACGGGGAATTGGTTCGCCTTTTGGTATTCCAGGGAAAGGCTTAGGCTGTATGGGTTCTTCACGGTATTTGTATTGGGGTAGCGCTGATACAGGTGCCTCCTGTTCAGGGGCGGTATTAAATGTGGTATATCCTCGCATTGGAATAGTGGCAATAGGCAGAGGCTCACTCGGTTTAGATGAATTCATAATCTGTTCGGTGTGTACGCCAGCGGGATAATCGGGCTTCGGTGTCCAAGTGGCAGCTAATTCTAAATCGCAGCGGTTATATGGGCTAGTTGAATACGGGAGCGTTCGATGAGGGAATTGTTCCTCCTCAGCGGGTAAGGTAGATTGGTGCGTAAGGATCGGGTTTACAAACTCATAGAATCCTTCGACATTACGTGATAATAGTTCATCGGTCCGGCGATATTCTTTCCGCATGATAGGTACTGTTTGTACGCCATACTTAGGTAAGCGTCCAGTGTAATTATCTGGCACATAGGTTAAATGAGATGCGTTCAGAGTAATAAGTTCTTGGGAAATTCCGGGCCAATCGCATTGAGGCGTCCGGTTAGGGTCAACAATAGGTAATCGGTTAGGTACATTAGTATCCATGGCGGCTAGGTGAATATTAGCTTGGGCTTGGGTTAAATTCTCTGCGGGCTCATCGTCATCCGCAGGTTCGGTTTTATCCGCTTGTTTGCGGGAATGATTAGGAACAAGTGATTGTCGCATTTTAGCGATTGATTCGGGGGCCGCGGCTTAAACCTCGCGGATAAATAGACGATCGGCGTTGATCGTTTCCGTAGGATATTCCAATGGGGTTTGTAATTGTTGATCAGGTACGTCCTGTGAAGGATCTTCCATCCTGGAAAAGTACGAAGTGGGCGATAACAGGGTATAGTACGATTAAAATGCACAAGATGCCTTTTCGCATGACTTTGCGCTGTAAGGAGTATTTGGAGACATGGCGGCATGACCTTTAATATTTGGTACGGTCCGCACCATCTTCGTGCAAGCTTACGCGACAAACCAGGGTTGTGTGGTATCGATATACCCACACTTCATCTTCAACTTTATATGGAGGAATTTTAGTTTTCCGGTTATAGTACTGCTTACGGTATTCACGGGCGGCTAGCATTGAACGATATGCATTTTCTCTAATAGTGGCAAGCCATCTTTGGACATTAGTACGATAGGCTTCAGCTCCGGGGTATTTTTCCCAGTCAGCTGGTGAGGAGATATCTCCTGGGACTCTGGGGTAATATCCGTACATCAACACAAACGGGGATGTCGGGTGGTTGTATGTACAGATGAGTTATAAGACATTATGCAATAGGGTAAAAGTTCATCCCAAGTTGTGTGGTCATCAGACGATAGGGCTGCTTGTAACAAGAAAAGTAAGCTGCGATTAAATCTTTCTATTTCGCCATTGGCTTTTGGGTTATAACTTAGCGTTTCACGCTTGAAGATACGTAGTTCAGCACACAGGGCTTGGATGAGGTCAGAAATGAAACATCGACCTTGATCAGATACTAATTCAGCAGGTGCACCATGTCGGTAGACAATTTCTTTGATAAATACTTGGGATACAGTGCGAGCTGTTTGATTGGGGATGGCGACGGCAATCTTAATCTTTCACATAATCTTTAACATGTTTGCTCATATTTTCCCAATAGTAAAACCGCTTAAGTTTACTCATAAGTATCACGACCTGGGTGGCCTCCAAATACGGTATCGTGCTCATGCTTCAAGATATGGGGGATAAGTCGACGGGGAACGCAGAGTTTAAAGCGATGATCATTTAGTAAGATTGGATGCAAGTATAAGATTTGTGTTGTAGGGCAGATACGGTAATGGTGTGATTCTAATTTGACTGTGATAGCATTTTTGGGTTCGTCAGGAAGAATTCCTTTCTGTAAATATGTTCGGATAGGACCAAACTTATCGTCTTGTTGCTGTAATCGAGGAATAATTGTTACTAAATTCTTATCTGATTCTTGGCTAAAGTGGGGTAAGTATAAACCTTCTCCAGTGTCTTTTACTTGTTCGGGTCTTAACAGAGCCATAAGGCTTTCACAAGCATATCCTACTTTAATTAATGCATCGACAGTTTCTTTCTCAGGTGTTGCTTGGGGTTGGCTTACCGAAGGCGGGGAATCCTCTTGAGGTGGATCCGGTGCACTTAAGAGACCAGGGTTTTGTTCGCCGGTTTCTGGTTCAGGGCTTCCTATAACTCCTGAGCCTATAATGACATAGTCTTTAGGGTTGTTAGCTGGGTCGGGTTCGCCATAAGTGTCGAGTATTTTCTTACGTAATTCCTCTGTCAGTTTAGGTGCTTCTGCATTAGGCAGCATTTGTTTCAAATCTATAAGAGTCTGTTTAACGAGCTCATCGTTCGCTGCTCTCTGTTCAGGGGTTTCATCCTGTCTTTTGCGTATAGAACCTCTCTTGCGTGACAACATTGCCACTCTTTTACGGTATTCTTCTTCGTCCTGTTCCTCCTCATTATCTGAGGATAATGGGAATTCTACATCGTGTCGTGGGTCTCGAGAAAGACCGTCAGCGTTTGCATTGACCTTTCCAAGCCGGTAGGAAATGTCAAAACCACCAAATTCCATTAATAGCTCATTTCTCCATTGGGCCAAACGCGAGTTTCGCGGAGACCGGTCAAAAAGAGCCTTAAGCGGCTTATGGTCAGTTTCTACATGGAATTCGTGTCCTAATAGGTAATGTCTAAAATGCAGTGTGGCCCAACGTATGGCGAAAGCTTCGGTTTCAATGGCGGGGTATCTACGTTGATAATCCACCAAAGATTTGCTAGCATACGCGATGGGTTGTACTCCTTTATCGGTTTTCTGGGATAAGACAGCTTCTAGGGCATAACCAGAGGCATCCGTCTGTAAGACAAAGGGTTTAGTAAAATCAGGGTAAATTAACGGGGGTTCTTCTACTAGGGCTTTTCGTAGATTGTTAAAAGTTTCTTCACACGGGGGTGTCCGTTTGAATTCGCTATCTTTTCGGCGCAGACAATTCAGGGGTTCGCAAAGATCTGAGTAATTGTATAAATTTGTGGTAATATCCAACGATACCTAGAAAACTTTGGAGTTGTTTCAGGGCGTTTATAATTATCTATAGCAACGGTTTTCTCAGGGTCAGGTATTACTCCGTCAGAACTGATAATATGTCCTAGACGCCTAAGTTGTTTCTGTCCAAACTGACATTTTGATGGCTTTAGCTTAAGATTGGCTTTTCGGAATCGGTCCAACACAGTGACCAAGTCTACTAGGTGTCTATCAAAGCTAGGGGAGAAGTTCAAGATATCGTCGATGTATATCAAACATCGTTCCCATTCTAGTCCTTTGAGTACTATTGACATGCATCTTTGAAAAGCTCCGGGGGAAGAGTTAAGACCAAAGGGAAGGATGTTATATTCGTATTGTCCATGGACGGTGACGAAAGAGGTCTTCTCTTTCGTTTCGGGATGAAGTTCAAGTTGCCAAAATCCTTCGTTCAAGTCTAAACTAGACATACATTTAGTGTCTCGGAGACATCCTAAAATATCATCAATACGGTGTAAAGGGTATACATCTCTTTCGGCAACCATGTTCAACTTACGAATGTCGACACACAGGCGTAATGTTGCGTCACTCTTGGTTACATATACTATAGGCGATCCCCAAAGTGAATCAGCCGGTGCTATCAATCCGGCTTCAACCATGTTATTTAATCCTTCTCGGAGGGTTCTCTCAAAGAGTGGGCAAGACGATACGGAACTTGCTTAATCGGTCGGGCATTTCCAGTATTAATGTTATATTGATGTATGCCACATCGGCCTAAATCAAATGGATGAGCACTAAAAACGTCGGAATTCTGCGAAATCCAAAATCACGGTTTGTAGTTGTTTCAACTGGAAAGGGGGCATAAAAGTATTAGAGAAATTAATCTCGCTAAGGATTTGGATCGAACGTTCGGTGTCGATCGCTTTCTTTTGTTCGTTAATAACGTGTACAACATTATCGGTTGTTAGTCCTAAATTGTTACATTGCTTAACACTTTTGGGCCGTCCCAAATTTAACAGGATATTATTTTAGTCGTACAAGAGTTCAACTGCAGAGTTATCAAGGATTTCAATATGTCCAATTGTCTGTCCTGCATGAATTTCTGCAGAGAGGTTTCCGAAATTCATAACGGCTACGGGGATTAATCGCTGTCCGGTTAGAACCGAAGCGTGAGCGATTGCTAAATCAAGTATTAATGGGTCTGGTACAAATAATGCTTGACCTATAGGGGGCTGTGTAATTTCAAGTATTGCGTTAATAAATAGTTCAGTGTTATGGGGAACTTGACTGTATTGTCGACTTACAACGTTAATCACTGGTGGGTGATAATCTGCTTGGTCGGCGAAAGGCATGGAGAACTTTCCCGAACCGTTTGTTAGGTCCAGACAACAGTCTTTAAAATTTATGGCAACATGTGGTAAGAAGGCCATAAAATCGGTTCCTGGAATACATTCGTAGGGGTGTCATTAGTAACTTGAAATTCACAGGGCACGGTAAGGGTTCTTATAGTTATGGGTACTTTCACTACTCCACTTATGGAAAGTTGCGTGGCGGAAACTATTCTCGTATTCGTAGATTCGCGGGGTACTAATCCTAGTCGGGCTGCAGTAGCTTGAGATATAATGAAACGTCTGCTCGGGCTGATTTAATATGGCAGTTACGACTCCTAATAAAACCATCCGTGCCGAAAATATGTACATCAAGCAAGAAATTGGCCAAAAATATACGTAAAAATTGAAATTTCGCAGTCCCACTCGAGGTTTTCTCGTGAGTAAACATGGAGGCTCCCATAAAAAGCCCCACTTTTTTCGGTAATTGGTAAGAACAATTTGTGTTAATTTTTCGGCTTACGTTTTCTTAAAGGGCAGGGGATACCCTGGGGTACGGCTACCCCTTTCGTAGGTTTCTTGGAGGGTAGCAGCTATCGGATCTTTAGCAAAATTTTAATATGAATTCTTGATCATTCTTTTACCTTTCATTAAGCGAAACAATCATTATTTTGTCTTAGCTGTTCATCTTATCCAGTTAAACAGTATGTAATTATTATTTTCGTCGATATTTTTCATTTTGAACGGAATTTAAGGTACAACACTTTTTTCAGGTTACGAACAGCAACCAATGCAACGTCCATGTGAGTTTGAACTGCGTCAGTTTTTAGAATGCACACAGCAGAATAACCTCACACTCTGCGAAGGATTCAACAACGTTTTGAAGGAGTGTCGTCAGAGATATGGTTCGATATTTAGTATTGTGCTTTAGTATACTTGTGTACAATAAAGCTTCGGTGGAAGACAATAATTATGCTGAATGCATTGCTGCTCGCATTTAATAACCAGGCTTACGTTTTGAAAATGTTCGGTAGAACGGCAGTAAGATTAGTATTGTAATATCGACGTAACGCTGCTGCATTACGCACTTCCAAAACGTAGTGCCCATACGACCCCGGCTATCGTACCCTCGATGGCGGACCTAATGGACTCTAATTTCTAGATCGGGTCGGTCCCAAGAGACTACAGAGCGCTTCACAGGATGTTTTCTGACCCTGCCGGACGAGCTGCGGACGTGGCCTAAGCGGTACTACCTTTGAGGTCCCTAGGGAGGTTGGCTCCGTCACCTGCTCACAGGTCAAAGAAACCATACCACTATTCCCTATCATCGCTCTACCTGGAAGTGTGTAAACCAGTAATTTTCAAAACTGCAATTATACCTTAAAGGTTTCTTCTTAAATCTATTACGATAGTTGCTGGACATCTCACTAAAGTATTCGTATTGATCGATTTTCTGCTTTCGCGAACGATTAATTTATTTAGGCAGTGACCCCCACAAGGGTCTGACAAATCCCTAGAAGTTTAACGTCGGATCGCGGTTTGTCGGTGATTCGTCGTTCAGCGAAAGTTTATTTTTGCGTAAAAATTTCCTTTTCTAAGTCGCACAAGTTGTACTCACGCAATAATACAATTAAATAGGAATCGGCGAGTCACGCTAAGGAGTGTTTCTTCTGCATTGTCAAACCTGAACGTGGGTCGTCGATAGGGGTGACGGATTTCAAACCCCTTCAATACGTATCGCTACAATGGTCAGAAAAACACACAGACATCATGGGCTTTTGATTTAGTAATTACTGATAAACAAAAATCGTATACAGACATGATGAGTGTATCGTACGGGGTAATACAATCGATACAACAACAACATTACCGTACGCTATCAAAGAATCGATGGGATAATTGGACATGTTGGAGCCATTGCCTTTTTCACGGAACTCTCACAGCTGGATCTCAAGTTACGGCGTTAATCAAGCCTTCAGAACGACAGCTGCGTTTACCTTACTCCAAAAACCGGGGCGTACAACACATATAGCACGATGCGATAATCAGTTAGTTATTGAGGCGCCATTCGAGTAACTACTCAATCGGTACTACTACTACTGCTAGGGTACTTCGGTTAAACAATAGTTTCGGGTAAGCTAAAGCCGGCAAAACAACCTTTAAATTCAGATATGCGGGTCAAAGCGTACACCGTGGGTTTTTAGGTTTGACTTTGTTCATCCTAATCAACGGCTACAATATGCGATACGTGAATGATAGATACGGTAAAGTACGTAACGACCAAGATATAATACAACAGGTTACAACAAATCAGTAAGGATATTATCGAGCAATCAGTATAGGTACAAGGATATTATCGAACAATCAATATAGGTACAATATGAGCAAGAATATACATTGACATGGCTGCAAGTTTGTGAGTTTGCGACGGATACGACTCCTGAATTTGTTTGGGTACGACAGCGTAACGTTTCCTTTCCTACACGCATACGTATGAATGAACTATAACCGCGGGTGCCAAAGGTTTTCACTAATACGGTATATAACGAGATAACCGTAGTTGCAGGTTCCTATGAAATTGTACTCCTAATATGATGACCAAGATGTGCGCTTTCTAGCCTAAATCTATGCTCCTTTGTGACCAAAAGTATTCGTAAAGTTGTGATTTTATTGGCTACGGGCGTGAGCTAAAATAGGTTCAAATCGGGCAAGGAAAAATATCTCCTAGGCGGCTTAGAGGTCCCGGTAGGAAAAGATTGGGACCAAACTTTCTAGCTTTTCTGTTTTTCTTAGCCCAAAATTTATGGCTAAAATTTATAACGTGTTGTGTACATTAATTGTAACATATCATCACTAGGAATATTGATAATTTAATTTGACGGCCAAATTTATACGTTTTAAGAAGGCGCCGGATCGAGCCGGATCCAGGGAAAAATGCTAAATCGACAATTTTTGGCCTAAATCGAGGTTCACATTGGGTGAACAACACTCTAAATCCTTACAGAAAATCTGCCTTAAAATGTTTGCTGATAAAGAAAAATCCTCGCCAAAAACTACGGCAAAGAAAGAAGAAATCTTAAATACTAAAATCGGAAGAACTGGCTTGGGTACTCCACGTCCTAATACAAGTTCGCTGGGTGGTAGTCGGTTCATCTGCTATTATATTTATTCTTTCTAAAAACTCCTTCTTACACTTACGGAAGCGTCGAGCGTGCTGCCTCGGCCTTTAATTTTCATTACTAACGGGATTGTATAAACATAGCTTGGTGCTTGAATAATTTGACGTATGGTAATGCTCTGAAGATCACCGCGGGACTACGGGTTCGCCAGTGTACTATATACAAGTATTGCTATCCAACTTCGCAAAGAAGGATCTTCGCACGGTCGTACTAATTGGCGGTCCAGTGCTGGTCAGCAAGAATTGGTCAAACTATTAATTCATCCTATTACTATCCTATGTAATTACTTAGACTTGTGAGTTAAATATTTAATTAATCTTCACTCGAAAATGAGGAGAGCTACGGTGAGCTGGTGAGTGGACCACTGCCGAAGCAGTGGTTCACTCGCCAGCCCAACTTCCATAAGCTCAATCGGTATAACACTTTTTTATTAGTATAGGTTTTTATTTTTATAACACATCTAACTAATTTCTTAAATATAGGGGTGTCTTAACACGATTTCTCTAAGTAAAAACCATATGACAAACGCTTTTTTGATCGCTCATCACCGCTACAAAGCGATGGTACCACTGTAATACTGGTACAACTTAGAAGGGTTTCTTTTGAGCGAAACTAGAAGGGTTCCCTTTGTGCGAAACAGCAACTAAATTTCCTCCGTCAAGTTACTCTGTGTAGCTATAAACTATGATTTGTATGAAGTTACCTCAAGTTCAGGGCCTGATGGGCAGGGGTTAAAATTATATCCAGCTAGACAAAAAGCTATCTGAGACTAAACCTATAAGTGGCGATGCCTTGTGGGACGTCGGCACTACCCTAATGATACTTAAACTTTCGCTTTTCGATGTAAAAAGGGCTCTCGAAAAGAGCGTGATTTTCTATTGATTTTCTATAACATTTCTCACAGTTTCCTACTCATCAAGGCGGATCCGTAAACACCGGATCCGCAGGTTCTCATAACAATAAAAAAGTTTCCTATTGAATTTGACGCGGTTAACGTTCCTAAGCTACTCAGCTGTTCGGCCTTGACCGAGTTCCTTAGCCCTATCCACTGAAATGGTAGGGCACACCTGTTGATTCGGTTTTCTCGATACATTGCCATCCTTTCTCTGTGAAATTTTGCACAGAGGCTGGGTTCGACTGAATTTTCGATTTACTAGGAAAGGGTCAACAGTCCTCTCAAAATTGGTCCTTCGGGCCGAGACCCGATATCGCGTCTAGCGATATCGTCAAAATTTTATACACAAAAACTTTGCCACTGCCATCAAATTTACCAACTTTTGTAAATTTGATATTTCCATCGAGGCAGCAGCATATCGGAGTTTCGCGACTCCGCTAGCATTCGTGCTGCACTGATGTGACTGTACAGAGAGAGAGTAAAGGAAACTGAAATATAAAGCTGAAAGCTTGGAAAATACGTCCTAAAGCCTAACCAAAACCCACTATGAAAACACTTATACTGGGAAGAAATCTATGAAATTTGCGTAGATCCTGAGGGGCTTTTGCGCTGCTCGAGCCCATATTTTTCATAATTTTTGAACGGGCCACGGCTTTGCCGGGCTCAATAGTGCCATTGGAAGGCCTAAATGGCCTATGTTTGTAAAACAAAAATCATCAAAATTCTTGGAAGGAATTTTGAGTCATCAATGATTAAACTTTTATGTAGGGGCAGACCCCTTTCGGGTCGCTGGGCAAATGAACCCGGTCGAATTCGTTCGAACTTAAGGTCCTATTTAAAAGTCCTAATAATTAAATTCACAACCTCAACTGAAGGTCGATTAAATTTGGGGCTCGGTCTGAAAGCGTAGGTCACCACTGATGTCCTAATAAAATCTCGACAAAATTCTTGGAATGGCATTTTGTCCTGGAAAAATTAATTTGTTTCGGATCTCCAGCAATAAGTATACACAGGCGGCTTTCCGCTCAGGCAAGTCGTCGTATATGTAAAACTATGAATAAAATCGCTTATTAAAACTTGATATGGAAAACATGGCCAAGGATGGTACGTAGTTTCATTCCAGGTACTCATCAAAAAAGTGTTTTATTTAACCTTGTTCGGCTCAGTGGTTATATTTTAAATGTTTGTCGACTCAGGGAATCATGTAAAACAAGTCTATAATCGAGTGTCGCGTTTGTTTGTGCCTTAACTTACAATTTGACAACATTGACCGAGGGAGGTTTAGCATGACTTCGACTAACTAACTGACTAATTTAACGCTAATCAATGCCATGGCTTTGCGGGACAAACTAACACAGACCGGGCTAACATGTAAACGGGACATGTGGACAGGAAGTCCTTAAAGCTTAACTGTCAGTCCTATTGTAAATCAACTGTATTCTAGACCTATCCTATATAACATCGATACTTCTTAACTGTTATTAGCCACCTCCCTCTCCACACTTACGTATTTGGATCCACATCCACGACTTGTCCACAAGCAAAGTCAATACCAAGAAAGCTAAGTAAAACTCAAAACGACAAATAAGTAATTACATTAAAACTGAAGAGCAGCAGAGCCGGTCTACAAACCGACCGCACTCTGCGCTGCCGAAGTCAAACTATAGCTCGAGAGGTTGATCGGTGCTGCTTAAATAGCTTAATTTTGGGCAATTAAATTGATTTATGGGGCCATTAAAATTTTATTAAAAGTGCTTTGTCAGCACTTTTAGGACGATTTGACCCAAATTCCTAAGCTTAAACGCAAACTTTCTCATCAGTCTTAAATTTGGACCGATTTTATATCAAATTTTTATATAATTAAAATGATTTATTGCCATTTTATATAAAACTTATAAATTTCTAATAAACTCTATGTAAATTTACTGTTTTATCAATAAATATAATATTATGGATTCCATAGCGCGTCGTTTAGTTTATTCTTGTCCCCAAATTGACCGTTTTTACAGGTAAATACTTTCCACATAATTTGTATTGCTTTATAATTCAAATTTTCAAATTATATAAAGCTTGCCAACTTTTATATTAAACTACTAATTTAATATTAACTTTATATTAAGCTTGAGAGGTCAAACTTATTGATCTTAGAGTTTAAAATTCGGTACTCCGAGCAGTATTAAGCTACGTTTAGTATCAAAATTTAAATTTCATATAAAATTTATATCAAACCGGCACTGATAAGAAACTTCTTCAAACTTTATATAAACTTAATGTAATGTTTATTTAAAGTTTTGCTTGAACTCCAAGTTTACGGTTGTTTACTTAATAAATAGAAAGAAAGGTTTTGACCCAGTGTTGATAGTAAAATAAACACAAACGCTGGACGTCCACATCCAACTAATAAGATTTTATATTAACTTATAAAACTAATATTAAACTTATATATATAAATATGTATTTTATACAAATTAATATATAAACATGTATGCTTATATACCTGGGATCAGCTTTCAAAGAAAAGAGACGCGGCTTAAGTAAACAAACAAGGGCAAAGGATGTGAAAAGAGGGTATCATTCCGAGTATTCGGAATTTTTTTAGTTTTATCATCTAGCTTAGCCAGCGAAAATGAACGCTGGTAGCTGATAATAGTTTTGTCTTTACAATTTACCAGTGTTTTGCTTACTTTCCAACACTGGTAAATTTGATGTCTGTTGGTTTTACTTATAATTTTACCACTTTGCTGTTCGCTATACGGCGAACAGCCATCATTTTGTTGTGGTCCTCACTTGTGAGGACGGTCATAATGGATCTTCATCACGACCATTTCTTTCTGCCACAATCGGGGCAAATTTCGCGGTCCTATCGCGCAAGGTAGGGCTTTATTGCCTTATAAGTATCGGGTAATTTCTGGGAGTCGTACCGTTTTACTTATTCACGGGTGGGTTATGGCAAGAGCTCGCCAAACCCGAACATTTCTACCTATAAAATTACTGATGTGCGCGAAATCGCGAACTTTTCTCTAAAAATCGACCTAATGAAAAATGGGTTACTCACGGACATATACACCTCAACACTTACGAACATCAAAGGTATATAAAATACAACGATAAGAGCAACAAAGGTACCAGGAAATTACATACAGAAAATTTTGCCTTTATGGCCATAATCAATGAAAAGAATACAAAGAAATCAGTATAAATATGATACGATGGTTATATATACAGTTACAGCAATACACATACGATTAAGGTTACAAATCGGATATACAAAATCAATACAATCAAGTTACCAATTCAAACATGTATGTGCAAGAACAACGGTTCATTTTGCTGCGATACATAACGATTATATCAATGGGTGCCTTTATGGGAAAAATAATGATACAACAGTCATTCATTCCTGAAATATTCATGATACCCATTCTGATCACGAAAATGTCGGCGGTGCAGGCCGAAATACTGGAAATATATATAGTTATACAGCGAGACTATCGGGCCTAGCGATTCCTGATTCGTGACACGTATACAGTGGCTATAAATGAGACACATGATATGGTTGATGCGACCAAATCGTCGACGCAAATCTGTTCCACTCACATATGAGTATTGGGGCGGGGAAGTGGCCTCGCGTACCTGCAGCCATTATCGCTGGGGGTTCAATTCCAGGAAACATCAGTAACTCAAATTCATAAATATTGTCCATTATCATGTGGCCAGGATTAGTCCTCGTAACGATCCAGCATGGATCTGTTACAGTATTTTCTTTTAATTTAACATTAAGGCATTTTGTGTTTAGTAGAACGTGTCTCCGTGATCTAAAATTTATTTTGGTGATTTCCCTAATTTCCAAAATTGTGCATAAGCGGAAACAACCAAATGCGTGGTGTTTGCTGCGTCGAATACATTATATTTCCATAAATGTTGAGAGCTTACAGGGGTTGATAGATAAATTCATTAAATATAATGGCTGTTGTGTTTAGTTCCATGCAAGGTTTTGCAGCAGGCAATCTGCACTAGAAGCGCATTTCCGTTACTAATAATTTGTTAAAATTTTCCATGTTTTGCTCAATTAATAGCATACATTCGTATTAGGTCCAGCAATCAATTTCGTTTCACAACTAGAAAATACAAAAACTTACCTTCTCAAATAGCTCTGCGAAGCTTCAGTAGAACATAGGATTTTTTCGTTTTTTGCCTACATGAACTGTTCACTTTATCCATATGTTAATATAATGAAAGTGGATGCTTGTAACATTGTCCCATCAACTCAGAGAGCTGCACGGTGTATGTACGACTTGAACTTGTTTAACCACTTTAACCTGACATGCATAACAGAGTATGAACTTGTTAGAATCACACAAGCCTGAAGATTCATAATTGAATATGATAGCGCAGCTAAAGCAACCTGGGAATTTTTCATTGCTAAAAGCTTGTCTAATATAAATTGCCTCGAGTAGCACCGAGTGGGTTTCTAAATAAATAGTGTAAACATGTATATTGATGGTTAGCATTAAGCAACTATGTTTATTATTAAATGTACGGAGTGTTATCATGGATTGTCTATCTGACAAATGACACCTTTCAACAGA
This sequence comes from Trileptium ribeirensis, assembly GCA_030248225.1. Taxonomy (NCBI): domain Eukaryota; kingdom Metazoa; phylum Nematoda; class Enoplea; order Enoplida; family Thoracostomopsidae; genus Trileptium; species Trileptium ribeirensis. The sequence continues at coordinate 34,575 of JASANE010010853.1, forward strand.
AACTGTATAATAGCAAAGAGAATTAACTCGTTGCTATT
>JASANE010010855.1:0-15039 GCA_030248225.1 Trileptium ribeirensis
CGTTCCTTTCTAAACACACTGTAATTTGAACAAGAAAGCAAGCCGTCTGGGATGTCATCATGTAACCAAGTTTCAAAAACTGCAATTACCGAGTGAGATGGCGATGCAGGCATACCGTCTAGATCTGAAAGCTTGTTGGAAAGGCTTCGTGCATTGAAGTATACACATTTTGTCAGCTTCGGAATTGGTGGATTTGGTACTGTCCCGATTAAAAGTTTACCTGGTCCCTAATCCAACCATTAACATCAATAAAATCGTAGTTTATGTTATTATGTCTGCCACCTACTAGCAGACCCGCATCGTTTCTTGTACAGTTTTTAAAGGCAACCAGTTTTTCTTTGACAACCGCGTAGTGAATGGTGTTCTGCATATTTTCGCGTTGAGCTGAATTAAGCTTGTATGCTCAGCGCAGTTTGCTCTTTCAGTTCCCTGTCTGTCATTGACCTGCGTATAAATATTTTGTACAACCCATTGTAGTCCTTAAGCTTTCGTGCGTTCTGTAGGATTGATCGAGCAACTGTCGAGGAGGATAGACGTACCTTCAAGAGTCGGGCTCCGTGATTTGTTGTTCGATTTCTGGACGATCGATCGTAAACGCCAAGGGGAAAAACTTCCTGAATCTGGACAGAAATATCAAGCTTTATGCAGATGTTGCTAGCGTCTGCCATGTCATGTCCTCTTTCTGGTAGACCTTTAATAACGATGCATCTGCGACGTCTAGCATCTTCGTCATCAGATGGCTGTGCGGAGTGGACAACACGCCCGCCAGACCTAACGTTTTGTTGAACAATTTGAGCCCACGTTTGTGGGTCCGTGGATGCGCCGATAGGTTCGTTCGCTGACGATTCTGAAGATTGATACGATTCTTTCAGGACGTTGACGGAGGCAGCCGATTCAGCTGCCGATGCGGCAAGTTTGTCGATAGCGATCGTAAGAGATTCAATTTGGGCTTCCAATTTTTGTAATCGATGGGATTCTGCGGTGGTGTGATCTTGATTTAGGTGTGGATTGGCGACTTAGACGGGGTGCGCGCAAAGCTAGACAGTATGCAAGACAAAAGCCAGGGACTCACAATAAACGCATATTGACCCTCTAAGTAAAGCTACGCGAAGCCAAAAGCCACCGCCCCGCCACAATAAACACAAACTGAACCTCTACGTAAGCTAAGCTAAGCGATAAAAACATCGCCCGCTCACAATTAAACATCATATTTGACCCTCTAAGTTTAAAGCTATGTCTAAGCCAATTAAGTCCACCGGCCCGGGCTCACAATTAAACATCAAACTTGATCCTCTACGTTTAATGCTAAGTCTAAGCCTATTAAAAACATCGGCCCTGGCTCACAATTAAACATCAAAGTTGACCCTCTAATTTTAAAGTTATGTCTAACCCTATTAAGTCGAAGTACATCGGCCCGGGCTCACAACTGAACATCAAATTTGACTTTCGAAGTTTAAAGCTATGTCTAAGCCAATTAAGCCCATCGGCCCGGGCTCAAAATCCAACATCAAATTTGATCCTCTAAAAGTTAAAGCTATGTCTAAGCCAATTAAGTCCATCGGCCCGGGCTCACAATTGAACATCAAACTTGACCCTCTATGTCTAAAGCTATCTCTAAGCCTATTAAAAACATCGGCCCGGGCTCACAATTAAACATCAAATTTGATCCTCTAAGTTTAAAGTTATGTCTAAACCTATTAAGTCGAAGTACACCGCCCGCTCACTATGTTAACTCTTGATCCTTCAGCAAATATTAACAACTCGTTATTTGACTCGAATCACTCGACTAAGTCGTGAGCCTACTGAGTCGACGAACATCGGCCCGGGCTCACAATTGAACATAAAATTTTTGCCCTTTCAGGTTTTATTAAGAACTGCTCTTTGCTCCAGTAGTTGTCCCATTGCTGTAGGGAAACTTTACATGATCCCAATATTATTAGTGGTACTTAAATAGTAGCCCAGTGGAACTAAAGCACGGTGAATTTGTGACCGGCAAATTAAGTTAATGAATTCAGTGCGCAAACTGCCCCGCCACACTATTGGGATGGAAGACGTAAGAGCCAACATTAAACAAACCATCGACTCACAAACAACCCAAAAACAGACCACCCCAAACAACAAAAAAAACCCAAACAAAAAAAAAACCAAACCAAAAAAAAACCCCCAAAACCAAAACACAAAACACCCCAAAACAAACACCAACACCCCAACCACCAACAACACCAACCCCCCAAAACAACCCCAAAACCAAAAACCCCCACACCAAAACAACCAACAACCCCCCCCACCCACCCCCCCCCCACCCCCCCCCCCACCACAACCCCCCCCCCCCAACCCCCCCCCCCAACCACCCAACCCACACCCCCACCCCCATGCTGCGTTTACGTTATAAGTTGCCCACCATGTGGAAGTTTTGTCCACGTACAGCCTGCGTAACACCGTTAACGATATAGTGTACAGAACATCAACACTGTATTCTAAGCAATTTTATATGGTGTTCCGGACACCATCAGTATTTATGTATGGTGTCATGGACACCGTAAACTTCTGACTAACGGTGGTGAAAGATTTTTGGCAAGATGTCTTGTTGTTTTTGCGATTGTAGGGAGTTTATACTGTGCAAGATTTGTCCATGCGCTTCCTACGCAAAGCTTTAAACGGCATGGTTTATGGGATACAATCAATTAGCGTAAATATTTTCAAATTTCACTTAGCTAATTCCCCGCTTTTTTAAACAACTGTTCAATTATAGGGTGTCGAAGACACCATAGTGTAATGTACACGGTGTCCGCGACACCATTACTTGTGCTGCATAGTATAGCCTTCCGACTACCATGCACTATGGTATGGTCGTGATCACACAGTGACAAATCTTCCACATGGCGGGCGTTTTATAACGTAAACGCCGCATTACAGTAACAAACGCGTCCCACCATTACCACCCTCCCTCTACAGTGAGGTCGTGGCGACGCCACTGCTGTGATAACAATAATTCCTAAAAAAGAGAGCTAGCACAATGCCGAAGAATCACAGACAGCTACAAAAAGAACGAACCGCAACCAAAAAAACAGCTGGCATTAACACGAAATATACCTGCGTCAGAAAAACATTACCCGAAAAAAAAAAAAAAAAGACACAAACAACACAAACAGAAAAACAAAAACAAATCTATATAAACAGCAGAAAACAAAAAAGAGAGAGAAACAACCAATGCAGCAAAAATTCGTTTAACTAATATAAACTGCGCAGCAAATAATATGAAATATTTTCATAATGAAGCTATAAACCAAAACGCAACCATGGAACATAAAATAAATAGCAGAAATCAAGAGATCATAATGAACCTATAAAAAAACAGCTCTCATATAGTGAAGTGCAAAATAAATCGCAGACCAGTGAGCGAAATGAAAACACAGACAACAAAAAAAAAGGAAAAACAAAAGGAACCGCAACAGCCCTCATCACAGCGTCATAAAAGCCCCACAGCATAGAGAGCTGAAGGCCACCCCCATCCCATTTAGACAATCAGAAAAAAACAGAGGGAAACCAAAAGAAAAACGTCACCCCCTACTTGCTGCCGCTCCCACTTGAAACAGCGCCGCCCCATAAAAAAAAAAAACGTCTCTCCAGAGGTGGGTATCCTTTTCACACAAGACCATGGCTCACATAAAAAAAAAACAACAAATCCAAAAACCAGTACCATTCGCCATCATCACCACCTTCATGAAAATATCCATATCAAATAACATCTCTCACCACATCAACAAAATCAACATCTCAACACCAACAAAACGCGTCCCACCATTACCACCCTCCCTCTACAGTGAGGTCGTGGCGACGCCACTGCTGTGATAACAATAATTCCTAAAAAGTAGATGCTAACACAATGCCCAAGACAGATCCAGACAGTTTTATAATTAAGAACTGAACCGCAACTTCAAAAAATGTACAGCTTTGGCGTATTTTAACACGAATATATACCTTTGCTGTCATTGAAATAACTATGTTTTACCCGAAAATTAATAATTATTAAATGATGAATATATGACATCGATGGAACAACGACGAAACAGATATTAATACTAAATAATTCATATTATTCTATTATTAAACAGCTTAGTAAAACAAAAATTTACAATTTGACTAAATTTATACCAATGCTTAGTTCAAAAATTCCTAGTTTTAACTAAAATATTTAAACTGCTGCAGCGTTAAATTAATTATTGATAATGATTTTTCCACAACGACGAGCTATAAACCAAAACGCTAACCATGGAACTGTGTTATGAATAATTAAATAGCATTGAAATCATAGTAGAGTTCATAATGAACTCTATAAAAATAACATGTTCGGTTCTCATGAGTAGTTGTCCACTATTGTGTTGTATAACTAAATTATCGCAGTACCAGTTGTGTGAGCGAAATGGTATTAAACACAGTTTACGGAACAAAATAAAAAGTGTTTTTGAAAAATCATAAATGTGAACCGCATTACAGCCCTTTCATTCACAGCGGTCATAAAATTGCCCCTACGGTAGCTGAGTTATTGAGTATTGCGTGAATGGCCACCCCCAGTTCCCAGTTTTTAGTGACAATCGAGAAAAATTAACAGATGGGATTATACCAAAATGAATATGAACGGTCACCCCCTTACTTTTTGCTGCCCCCGCTCCCACTTTTGAAGAGCTAGCGCCGCCCCATAAATATAAATAAGGCACCGGTCTCCCAGAGGTTGGGTTATCCTTTTCACGACAAGACCATTGTGCTCACATTAAAAAAATAATGCTAACAAATTCCATAAGAACCGAGTTACCATTCGCCATCGATCACCACCTTTTGCATTGCAGAAATGTTATCCGTATATGCAAATGAAGCGATTCTGTTTCCACTAACAGTTTCTAACATAAATCTAGACTATTTCTCGATTACAGCTTCAACAAAGGCATTGAAAATTACATTCTAGAGCAAAACTACCACTGAAATAAAGTTTTATATCTTGAGAAAGGCAAAATATGACGATGAAGGAAAGGTTACTTGGATAATTATTACTTGTTACAAAATATACACTACAAAATACCATCAATTTAGCATAGCAATCAAGTTTATAACAAAGCTACGACTGAGGACATAGAAAATAAAAACTATATATGAACACAATACAATATTATATTTTCATAATATCAAACACATCTAACATATCTCTCATCCCATATATAAATATGCACAAAAAAAAAAAAATAGAAAACAACCACCTCTAACAAAATCAACATCAGCACCAATCGCAAGCAAAACAAAAAAAAATCAAATCACAAGCAAAAATCATCAACACACAAAAAAAACAACAAAACAAACCCGGAAGCTTGAATTCACTGCAATAGGCACAGAGGGCTATATTGATAAAAAGTAGAGGAAGGAAATACAAATAAATAAAAAAAAAAAAAAAAATAAAAAAAAAAAAACCAAAAAAAAAAAAAAAAAAAAAAAAAAAAAAAAAAAAAAAAAAACCAAAAACCCAACACACAACACACAAAAAAAAAAAAAAAAAAAAAAAAACAAAAACACACAATGAAAAAACAACAACAAGCACCAGGCCTTCGTGGACGCCAGTTGCCATTCAGTATTTACGTAGAGACAAAACTGGCAGCGCTCCTTTATTCAATTTTATTCAAACAAGATAATATAACATTCAAATCGGTGGAATGGCATTAGATGTTGGAGATAAACGGGTTGCCTTCATTAAACATAATTCCTGAGCCGCGATCTGAAACATAAATTTCCGAAATCTCAACAGAATTATTTCAGTGCGTATTCATGTGAGCTTTATCGCTCTTTACTTAACTTTATACATCCAGCATATCCATGGTAGAGAGCAATAAGAATTGACTGAGGATGATGGAAGGATTGAACCTAAAATAACCTTATCGATTTTTAATGTTTTATCTTCACTCCAAAATTTTAACAGAACCATTTCAGCGCGTATTCATGTGAGCTGTATCGTTCTCTACTTAACTTTATACATCCAGCATATCCATGGTAGAGAGCAATAAGAATTGACTGAGGATGATGGAAGGATTGAACCTAAAATAACCTTATCGATTTTTAATGTTTTATCTTCACTCCAAAATTTTAACAGAACCATTTCAGCGCGTATTCATGTGAGCTGTATCGTTCTCTACTTAACTTTATACATCCAACATATCCACAGTAGAGAGCAATAAGAGTGGACTGAGGCTGATGGATGGATTGGACCTAAAATAACCTTATCGATTTTTAATGTTTTATCTTCACTCCAAAATTTTAACAGAACCATTTCAGCGCGTATTCATGTTAGCTGTATCGTTCTCTACTAACTTTATACATCCAACATATCCACAGTAGAGAGCAATAAGAGTGGACTGAGGCTGGTGGATGGATTGAACCTAAAATAACCTTATCGATTTTTAATGTTTTATCTTCACTCCAAAATTTTAACAGAACCATTTCAGCGCGTATTCATGTGAGCTGTATCGTTCTCTACTTAACTTTATACATCCAGCATATCCATGGTAGAGAGCAATAAGAATTGACTGAGGATGATGGAAGGATTGAACCTAAAATAACCTTATCGATTTTTAATGTTTTATCTTCACTCCAAAATTTTAACAGAACCATTTCAGCGCGTATTCATGTGAGCTGTATCGTTCTCTACTTAACTTTATACATCCAACATATCCACAGTAGAGAGCAATAAGAGTAGACTGAGGCTGATGGATGGATTGGACCTAAAATAACCTTATCGATTTTTAATGTTTTATCTTCACTCCAAAATCTTAACAGAACCATTTCAGCGCGTATTCATGTGAGCTGTATCGTTCTCTACTTAACTTTATACATCCAGCATATCAACAGTAGAGAGCAATAAGAGTGGACTGAGGCTGATGGATGGATTGGACCTAAAATAACCTTATCGATTTTTAATGTTTTATCTTCACTCCAAAATCTTAACAGAACCATTTCAGCGCGTATTCATGTGAGCTGTATCGTTCTCTACTTAACTTTATACATCCAGCATATCCACAGTAGAGAGCAATAAGAGTGGACTGAGGCTGGTGGATGGATTGAACCTAAAATAACCTTATCGATTTTTAATGTTTTATCTTCACTCCAAAATCTTAACAGAACCATTTCAGCGCGTATTCATGTGAGCTGTATCGTTCTCTACTTAACTTTATACATCCAGCATATCAACAGTAGAGAGCAATAAGAGTGGACTGAGGCTGATGGATGGATTGGACCTAAAATAACCTTATCGATTTTTAATGTTTTATCTTCACTCCAAAATCTTAACAGAACCATTTCAGCGCGTATTCATGTGAGCTGTATCGTTCTCTACTTAACTTTATACATCCAACATATCCACAGTAGAGAGCAATAAGAGTGGACTGAGGCTGATGCATGGATTGGACAAAAATGTGACTAGACACATGTAAGTGTGTGATCCTTTGCTATCAGGGTGAGAAGTTTCTTCGCACAAAAACCATATTAGAACTGGTTGCGTCTAAACCTGAGGATAACTTCAAAAACCGACGGAATCATCAATAGATGCAAGTAAATTGTGCACAGCTTGACTTGACTACCAAAATATTTCACTACGAACAGACTTTTCAGACAGAAAGTCTATTTGCTTACTATGACGTTTCACGAAAAGAGTATGCTCTATTTTTGACATGATCCTACTGAATATAAAGTAGTGGGTCAATAACGTATCTACTCTCTCGACACATTGATAAGAATACAGAATCTCTACTTAACATCAAAAGACATACTCAAAATTTAGTATGTATTAGCTAAATCAAACTGAATCTCTAATGTGTCACAACCATCTGTCACTAACTATTATAATCAGTTGCCTATATCTTATTAGCATGACAGTCGATGTTTCCATGTAAGCCATTTTTGAATAGTAATGAGCAATGCTATCATTAGTCATTTAAAAAGGCCTCTTAAAGCAAACAAGAGCCGACAAACGATAACACTAATTAACGTTTTATTCATTGCTCTAACTAATACAGCGTCCACAGTAAAATATGTTGTACCTAAATCATCACTCGCTGTACACAAATCAGACTTGGAAGTTCATAATCAATGCCAATGAGCAATCTAATAATTGCACGGTCGGCTTTCGCTTTTAGTGATTTGCATCGACGGGTATCAGTTGTAGGTACATGTTTGCGAGGCGTAACTAGCAGAATATAAACTTGTCTTTAGAAACGGCATTTACAAATTATTATGCTACAAGTGAATTGTGAAACGAGCTATAAATAGTGTACAACAAAATGACGACGTAGATAGCAAATGGTGTTTAACAGACATGCCCATGGCTTTGGGGGACCCCCCTAGGCTGTAACCCTCCAGAGAGCCCGACTACCCCCTATTCCTCTGGGGGCGCCGTAGACGCCGAATCCGTAGGTGCTTTTTGCAGCGTAGGTAGCTTTTCGCACCAAATCCCTACGTGCCGACCGACCCACAACCCCGGGACCCGGCTAACATCCTCCTCCGGGATTTCGCATCACGGTCTTTATGTATGGGTGTTTAAATCCCTCGTCATTGCGTCATCACCATATGCTCAACAGCGGTGGTGGGATATACCCCTATTTCCTATTCCCCTAGCGTATACACAATTTATGTGGCAATGTTTGCTTGTGCATTAAAATATAAGCCGAGACAATGATTCATTTGCATCAGATATATGGATTGTATCATCTCATTCTGTTTAAAATTAATTAAAAGGTGGATAAATTAGCGTGAATTTAGTTATGCTACGGCCTTCTGCATTGTACAAACTAGACTTAACTCTTTAACAACTGATCTAGTTTCAGTATCGCACAATGACAAACTGATACCGGCGTCGCGGATCGAACCTCGATTGCGTCGGTGATAAAGGTGTACGCAAACCGCTAAACTACCCGGTACATATTGTTTGAGTTCTTAAGAAACCTCGGAAAGTGAGCAAATAGCAACGCACAGGCATAAGCTCAGTTAGCACTACGCTTAGCAACATGCGTTGATGATATTTGCTACAGATGAGCATGAAAGCTGTTAAACCCACTTATCGCAAATTTAAATACTTCACGCGACCTCATCTGGCTCACCAGCTGCGATATCAATGCACTAACCTCTTAATTTGCATCATTTTCCTCATCATTTTGAAAATCATGGTCTGAACAACTTTATCATGTCAAAATCAGGTCGAAATTTGTTTTAATGTTTTTAATTTGATTACCGATTTATCTGAAATTTTCATATTAGTGCCAACAAGATGTCACAACACAGAAGCACTATCAATGAAGACATAGCGGAACCAAACTCCTTTACTTTAGTGATATTGCTAACCCCAACGCCCACAGCGAAACACCTGGTAGCACATATACCATACTACAAATGCCAGTTGTGTATTAGCGTTAATAATGACGTATACTACTCCAGGACAAATTCAATATCTCCAAGCAACATTGCAACCATCTATCTGTTATTTTAAAGTGAATCTTGGTATAAAGCAGCGATAATGAACAGTCAAGAGACTGTGTCATATTTTGACTTTGATCGAATACAATATTTGGTATCAACTGGGAACCGAAATAGAATTAATTGCAGGACTAAAGCTTACCTAATCAAAACAACTCAGTTTATATAATTTTTAAACTATAGAATAGAAGCTGCACCTACCAAAACATGAATCGCAGAACAGTATCTAGTGACAAGGTCATGCTCAAACACCTATAATCTGTCGATTTCAACAATTAATGCGTCCGTGAGCGAAAATTCATAGTTGCGAACGCTGCTAACCTTATAATAGGTATCATTTACAGCTTCAAACTGTATCATGTGCAAAGCCGAAAACGAAGATGCGAATGGAAGAAGGGTTTCATACATTCCAAACCACTCAGGACATAACCGACCCTGTCCGGTACTGCGTGTGTATGAGCAGTATAAAAGCTAACATATTTGCTCATCATAAGAATTCAACATGCATCATTTAGCAACGATTCAATAGTCTAAAATTAAAAAATTAAATATCTAAACGCATTGCATACACGTTGTAGCAAGCAAATCACATCTTTATCTGGAAAACGCATCTGTAGACGACAAAAAAACATTGATTATCCAAATGTACTGTATACTAAATTTTAATATTGAAACTTGACAATATCACATCTGATGCAATCTCTTGCTTCGTATAATAAGATAAACTTGGTTCCCATGTAAAGGGTCACCAACATTTTATAAAATCATTGCTTGTATCGACTACGCTTCAATCAAGGACCTGTTTGTTGTTTGATATAAGTAAAACAACGCCATTATCATTACAACCGTCGCTATCAAGATCTGTTTATGGAAGCGAATATGATTTTCAACACTGAATATTGTTCTATGTTATACATATAATAACTGCATTAACAGGAATTGCTTTACATACATAATAGATGAAAGAACAGATTTTTACTGCACAAATTGTCGAAATTCTGTGCAAAAATGTGAGCAATTCAAGACCTCAAGCACACGCAATTTGTCTTTAAATAATATAAAATAATAACTCCATTAAAATAATGAAAATAGGAAAATATTTCATCACAATCTGGTGTTAATTACTATAGGTAGAGGTGAATGAATTGCCAAGTTTGGCTAATTGGCAACGACGAATATTTGGGGGCGTTGTGTTCACTGAGAGGCGTGTGACTTTGGGCGTGTTATTAGGTTGTATTACGAACATCCTCAAGAAACCGAGCAAAGGGTCCTAGCAGACATTCGGATTCGCTATACTGGGTACAATCAAACAACAAGATTAAGTCCTTGAAGCCTGTATATTGAGCAAAACACTTTCAGCATTAAAGAGTTAATTAGAATCGAAACTGTAGCAGTTTGTCTAAATAACTCTAACGCTCGGCAACCGGTTTTTAGTGGACTGAATGTATCCATCAATTCTTATAATCATTTACCACAGTTGGTAAACAAATTCTGTTTTATATCGTTCAAGCCACGGTGAGTGGAAAGGCGCCTAGTGGTCATAACTTCGTGGCTTCGAAACATGATGACGAGGGAAGAAAAATGAGCATTGAATTTGATTTTGGCTCTTAGCCTCCTTCTATTTGCAGCTTTTTAGGAACATCATCCATGCATAATCTATCTCACCCAGGTAGATATATGTAGCTCCTGAGTAGAAAGTTAGTCAAGTTGTGAGGCTCAAGAGATGTGTACATAGCGCTGCGTTTAATACCCTAGGCATTAAGCAAGTGAATACGTCCTTAAACGTGTAATACGCTGTGCCTAAACCTAAGTTTAGCTCTGCGATTTAGTAGCCAACACTCCACATTGAGATGTTCATGTCATAACCATATACGATTACCATTTTAAGCTTTGCTCGAACGACTTTTGGCTGATGGTCTGTTTTCGAAAAAAAAACACGTTTGTAGCATTTTCCACATCATTTTATTTTTTGGCGCTGTTTAGAGAAACGTCCAGAAACGATTAGCCAATTTTTGCAGACGCCAAGGCATCGACTGGAACAATGTTCGCTTAAATTTACAGTATCAGGCGTAAAACGTGCAATAGTCAAAATTGCTAACCAGCAAGGACCAGATTTATGCTATTAATGAAAGTGTGCATAGACCGATTTAAAAAACAATATATGGGCGTAGATAATACAATACTGGCAAAACCCTCGCTCTAAGCTTCGTTCTAATCGCACTCAAAGCGACATCAATATTCATATATCAGTGTCAAGTAGTTGCTGTTAAAAACTATTCTGCAATATTGGGTTGTGAGGAGAGAGTGAGAAAGCGACTGGTGTTCATCGTGTTTCTATACGATAATTGAGTAGTTCTGCCGCCGCGGCTAAAGCTCAAAAACATGGTGTCCAGTATGTAAATACCTAATCCGTCAAGGCATATTAGTACAACAATTTGCCTAACAACAAACAAATAGTTTCGCAGCGATACAAGTAGCGCTTTTTTACTCTGAACTTAGACATCATTAATGTGAAAGATGACAACAGAGTTTGTCAAATGGGAAATAAAATTGTGAAGAAACTAATGTTTCAGATACGGTTTATATGGTCATTTCAATAAATTTTAGGAACCACATATTACTCGATTAAAATGGGCCTGTCAACCAACACCTTGAGCATATATACATGGTCACAAGGAGAAGAGACTGATGATTATCTCCTCCAAGTACGAACGTTCCCCACCTTCCGGGTGAGTGCTAACCCCCTCCCTGACAGGTAGCCAGACCGCTCCAAACACCCGCCCTAGGCATGCAGAAAATTTTCAAAATTGGGAAAAATCGAATGAAAATTGGCAAAAATCGAGAGAAAATTGGCAAAAATTGAAGGAAATGGGCACAAATCGGTCGCTAGACTGGCAGGCATAACCTGCGACAAAATTGGCAAAAATCGGGGGAAAATTAGAGCTATAAAAATTTCTAAAATTTATTCCAACGTGACAACCTCCTGTCCCCTCGCCGACCGGCTGATCAAACCTCTGGGGAGGCCGAAAGCCACCCGAAGTATCCACCATACGCCAGGCACCTGAGCCCTCGTGTATGTATGGCTTTCAATTTCTTCATTTCACTTATGGGAGATATGAGAGATACATTAATATAAGACGAAATTTAATAAGGAACGCAATAACTTAAGCGCAGTGAGAGTTATTGTGGTATGCTCCTTTCAAAAAAACTGCAACGCAATTTGGGAAGACTGCATGATTAAATTGTACAAGCGACCAGTCCTTATATTTGTTTACACTTACTAAATATTAAAGCATAGAAAACGTCGGAAGTTATATTTTTGACACTTGTAAATAAGTTACCTACATGAAAATTTTAAGTCTATCAAGATTCCAATATTGAACAAATCAAAGAAGTGTATGACACTAGAATTTCCAACCACTACAACTGTTTTGTCCTCTCAACCTTTGTCCTGCGCGCCCACTCCTTACTACAATCATTGTCACATTTCCCCAAGTTCTGTTCAAAATCTGTACAGTAAAGGCAAAAATTATATTTAGTTTTCAAATTTGGTAAAAAATTGGAGGATGTGCTGGAAAACAAGATGAGCGGAAGACTAAATCTATAAATTTGGCTACCCCTAAAAGTGATATAACTGATGCAAATATAGACCGCGCAATCCCACACCTGCATATGACATAAGTGGCACATTCTTCTTGCGTGGTTCATCGGTATTATCAAGAGAGCATTAGGGAACAGTATGACATTGACGACACTATAAGTGTTAGTTGACACTGGCGTTTTTCGCCTAAACCCAATCTTTCCTAGGGGTCGCCATGCACAGCCCCCCTAAAATTTTGTGGCTGACGTAGCTCGAAATCCCCTCATTTTGTGGAGAGTAGGGCGGATCCCCCAGTTTTGAGGGGGTCGGCTGAACTTGAAGCTGCTTATAAGCGGTCTCCTAAAGTGCGCGGTGGGGGACCGACCTACCCACACAAAACGAGGAAGATCTCGAGGTATCCATCCATAAAACAGGGGGTCTGTGCGTGACGAGCACACAGAAATGAGCGGGGCGGTCACGCTGAAAACGCCCGTGTCATCCAGCACGGGTTTACATTAGAGTGCAGGGAAGTGTCATACTATTACTTAATGGCATTTTAGTACTATGTACAACTAGCGCAATACTGGACAGCGAGAGCTGACGGATACTAGTCTGTTTCGATCGTAGTAATAATGTTGAGAATTTTCAGGCTCATTTACGAAAAAAAAACGCTGTTGAAAGACAATAAAAACATAAGAGCAAATTGGGCACTTCATATTTTAAAATTTTAGGTCATACTTTGTATTTCACGACTATATGGCTCAATATTTGTGCCGCGGCATGTCGAAATAGCAATGCAACAGAAATGTTTCGGATGTAATATCTTGCGAGTGCTTCGTAAACGTTAGTAATAGGATAAAATTGAGTAGAGCGAACAAAATAATACTCGAATGCAAGATATCATTGCTGTAAAACACTGGTCTAAAATTGATTCTTATATGATCCCAAATTAGGTACAATCTTAAAAATCCATTTGATTTTTTTATTATTTTTGGTACATTTGTTTTTAATGCAAAAAAGAATTTAGGAAAAAATTTATTCCACATGCATATAAAAATATCACCAACGAACAATTATATATTCATTTTCAACTGCTCAACAATTTTTAATAAAATTTTGAAAAGAGAAACTGCGCTGTTTGTTTCAACAAAACTCGTTGATCCATTGTCAATTCAACATCAAAGCAGTATAATGCTTGCACTCTGTGTATGAATTAAATAAAAGACTTTACCTAAAATGATTTCCAAATTGTATATGTTTTATGTCAAAACTAATCTATCGTTTCGCCTTGCAACAACGGATTACTAACATTTCCTATAGGTTGTGCTGAAACTTCACAATAGATATAGTGTTTTTGCAAACTTTGGTGATAACTGTCACGAAATGTGAGATGTTACCACTTTATATTGTCTACGATTACATGGTGTTTAACGCTGCCCTCTGGCTTTAGATTTCCGGTGTTGGCGAAACGATGCAGAAAATCACACAATTCGATTATGCGGTTACTTTAAGAAAATAAAAGTTTATTAAAATTTGACACAAAATTAAGCCAGTCGTGTAGTTTTGTAAATCTAATGAATGCAATGTACACTCATTTTCATGTTGAATCATGTACATATTACTAAATTTTTTTTACAGATGTCGCAAGTGTCACCGGTAATTCATGTGGTGCAGGGGCGTCGCAATAGGGGTGTTGGGGGATCATGACCCCCCACTTTTTGGCGTGAAAGGTCAAAGTGTGATCTGAGCCCCACTTTTAGGGAACTACAATCCTTGATCATTGTCAACATAATAAAAATACCAGTAACCGATCATAAGAAGATTGTTGAGTTTTTTGTCGCCTTTAGTGCATGGATTGCCTGTGCCTGTCCATGTGTGTCCGGGTCTGTGTAACATGCAAAGAGAACTAGTATACCACTTGCTGTAAAGACAGATGTAACTGAACGAAGACTACA
>JASANE010010856.1:0-30840 GCA_030248225.1 Trileptium ribeirensis
TCCCCAAAGGATGGGAAGGAAAATAATCAGAGGAGTTGCAAACAGCGAGACAAACGAGGGAATTTGCATGATCCCTATCGGGGAGTCACACCGGCTAAGATTCACATCACCCAGTGTATATAGGGCAAGGGTGCACTGCGTGGTACCCGAACTTTTAACCGTATAAATAAAATTGTATGCCATTCAATTGCATGTATGCTTGTATTTTACCGAATAAAGTGTCAGGGTGTTAAATGAATCCTTTAGGCGATATGTATTTAGGCTAGCAATCGATCCAGCATTTTACATAATAAAAATTCAAAGGCGAACCTCAGGTCAAAGTAGCAAAGCTTTCCTAGGTTGGCGAGAAAATTACACGACCCGTCAAGGCAACGCCGCAGCGGCAAGTGGTAAATCCAACCTTAGGTCTAGTCTCAAGGTTCTCGTTTAGACTCGTTTTGGTAGTTGGTGCACGGCTCTACTCAAATTTACGTGCGCTAGACCAGAACCCTGGGGATTGAGCTCCAGGTGTTCCCTTAAGCTACTGGCCCGGCAAGAATCTTCTTGTGGAACCACCCAAGTTCATTGTCAGGATTAGGCTCTCACGCACCAGACTAACACGAGGAATCACACCTCCATTTAAGATTTAAATAGGGATGAGGGAAAGGCGAGTCAGCCTTATTACATGTGAGCAGGCTTAGGGGTTGACTCTCCCTCAGGGGGACCTTCATGCCACTAGATACGTGGGCCAGAATAGGGGCCAGGCCGAACACCCTGGTTAACCCGCCGGCAGCCTGCTAAGCTAAGCGGTTCTCTTTGGGTCATCGCATAGATCACCGGGGAGCCGTGGAAGCCGGGGTTGTCCGGGCACCGCTAAGAAAAATGGTGGTGCAGCTGGGATCTCTTAGGGCCAGAACTGGTCCTAGTACACCACTCCATCTGAGGCCAATCTTTTCTCGGATCGGGTCCAATTTTAAAATTGTGGGGGCGCGTCCTGTGCGATGTGTTGGATCACTAGCTCAGGTATCCGACCGTGTAGGCTGAAATATTGACTAAGACTATCCCATAGTAAATATCAGCTGTTCCGTAGAAGGGCTAAATTTTGACGCTTAAGCGCCGGTTCATGAGCTGACGTTTATACTAAACCTAGGTCAATTTGACGATGATGTGTGCGTATATACAGCTACAAACAGCTCGAATCAAAACAAATCGAAGGTTACTGGTGTGCGATTCGCAATTCATTTGTTGACGCTATAGCGCATTCGAATCTGGCACGCTTTTAATTTTGTATTGGTTAACCCGGAAAATTTGGATGCATATTCGACAAAAGATAGAATAAACATAAGCCTGGTTCAGCGCAAATACCAATTTGCCGGTTCATCTTACACTCCCGGTTCACGGGCACCTTATAAAAACATATTTCCACTTGTTCAGTGTTTCCATTTTTATAAGCTAAAAGAAGCTATACAAGGTGTCTCATGTAATATGATTGGTTATCGTTTTTATACGTTTGGAAGACGCTGAGACACCCTCGTTGTCCTCAATTTGTTCGGATTTTGTTCCGATGGTTCCAATAGTAATGCTTCAGAGGCGCGGTTTGTACCTTACTGCCTAAGCTTAAGGCCGTAGAAAAAGACATGAGGATCGCCAGGTTATTCCTGCTAAGCTCGCTTTTTGCCTATTGATGTGACATTGGCTACATCCTTATCTGGAATACTTTTATTTTTCAGATTCTTCGGGGGAAATCACTTAGTTCAGTTGTACCAAAATTTGAAGCACTGAGACGCGATTGTTTTGATTTTGTTTGTTATTTTCCCAAGAAGCCTCCTATTGACATAGACAGACTACGGGAGCACTTGAAAAATGCAATATTTGGACGCATCCTCCAAGTATTGTTTCCCCAAGCAGCACAGTTGCTCGATTCCTCTACATCAGACTGCATAAATCCATACTTTAATTACTGTACGAACCCACGTTGTTTTCCGGGTGGGGCAAAGGTATGTGACAAAATTTTCGTCGATCGACCAGCAATATTTTCAATTAGAAAGTTAGGAACAGATGTCCTATCTCCAGTTCCAACCATACCTAATTCACATAAATTGTTTTCGGGTCTTTTTACTTAATAACTAAACACAAAATACAGCATATGAGATCAAAGTAAGTTATAGATTAAATGATATGTATAGTTTAGCATATAAAAATAAGACTGCAAAACAACTGTAATAAAACCCCAAAAACATTAATGCACGAAAAGAATTCCGTCCCTAAGCTCAGGAGATTTTCCCCAATGGCAACCCTGGCCAGGGTCAACCTTCGGCTCAGGCGCGGGGCCTAATTTCCAGGACATGACGGGGCCAAGCAAAACCCACGTCCTCTTTTCTAATTTTAAAATTTGTTAGCCCCCAAACGCAGCATCACCGCCGGACATTCGACGACGCTGTAAATTTTAAAACCATGACAGAAGCAACAAATCCTAACACCAGCTCCTTTTTTAATCAATTTTGTTCCACCTAAAATTTATAACCGTGGTCATCTTATAGGACAAATTTTTTCATCCATAACTCAATCATCATGTATAATGTTGATCTGTTGTATCCAAATAGTGAAATTTAAAAACCTACCTAAGATCACGGGGAATCAGAGGGACTTTGGCTAACATTCTTTTAATCACATGAATCGAAATTCAAACTTATGAAAACTCCAGGTAACACTTGGTGCAGCAGCTCAGGGTAACGTGAGTAATTCGTGAAGCAGACGAAAAGATCAACTCAAAGGAAAACGGGCAACAAGTTACCATCAACTAAGAAATTTTTTGAGGGTATAAGTCATGTACTTATATTTCTATTGAACCCCTGGTGAAATTAAACCTTCAACCTAATATCTGCCCCTTATTTACATCGGCTGGGAGCAACGCCCGAAGGCGAAGGTATTATCCTGTGGCCATCCTTTGAGATCAGCCTAGCCACATCCAAAAACGCCATCTGGTAGAATCCATGCGAAGATATTAAGCAAAAGAAAACAAAGTTTAAGCAAACGGAGCCTATCGGTATAGTCGACAGAACTCCGTGCTGCCGAAGTTGAACTGATTCAGCATTTTCAGACATCATGTCAGAATTCGAAATTTTCACCTGTATTTTAAGGATGGTGATTTTGTCTATATTCAATCGTCGACATTTTTTCGTCGCACGGTTTTTCAACTTCGCGCTTGTATGCAATCGGAAAAGTTCACATAATTTACACAACTTGGGTACCGTAAACCGGTAAACCTCTTCAGTGCGCCGCTTTACTAGCTGGGGCATAATTTATTTCTTCTCTTTTTGTTTCAATAGTAAGTAGCGGCTGAACGGCAGGGCGAACAACCTCTTTAGTACTCTCTTAAACAACGTTCATAGTCGCAACACCCATCATACACATGAGGCGATTATCCCTCTGAGGCTCAGACAATCCACTCCTCTGGCTTGCGCTGACCATCCTCACCACACCCTCTGTAGGTTGCCCGCCCAAATGTTGCTTCGCACGCGCGATTGTACCCTCTGCCATGCGCAAAGGCATTTAGGAAAATTTTGGCAAACATCGATGTAGGCAGCAAAAATTATGGAAGATGGACACAAGTCGGGTTAAAATTGGCAAAAATCGGGGCATAATTGGCGAAAACTCGAAAAAAATTAGGCTCCAAAAAATTTCGGAAATATATCCCTCACCTATTAACGGCTCCGTTCCTAACGAAACATCCGCTATTCTCCCCTGGAGACTCGAACTTCGTGCGTGTCCGCTCAGGACTCCACTTATCGCCACCGACACCACGTTTGAATAAACACGCAACTTGTTGCTGAATTCTGACACTGGTCTTCTCAGAGCCCAAAATTACCCTATTAACTTTTTTGAAGCTTCTCATGCTCTTGTTACCATAAATATTTTAATTTCGTACTTATTGACTTTTGACACCTGTACTTTGCGGCAGTGTGCCCCTGCCACGAACCATGAGCCTCAGAGCTTAAAACCGTATTTATTTTTACAATTTACAAGTTTTTTTACTTAGGATGACAAAACATAAGCAAATGCATCAATCAATTTACCAATATGGTCGAAATTCGAGAAAATCCCGAAATTCTAATGTTATATTGTTCGGGCACCCGCAACTTTCATGGGCATGGTGAGCCCTCCTTAACCCTCTCATGCCCGTAAGGTCCAAATGGACCCAACGCACATTGCGACTCGTTGCGTTTACTGAGTTTGTCATATATTGTACGTTTGAACGTGCGTTGTTATTTGCTCGCACTGTGAGGTTCCTTAACCCTTTAACGCCCGAATTATTAAATAATATCATGAAAAATTATTTACTTCATAACACAACACAAATAGGCCAAAACGACTCATAAAACGCCAAAACACACAGAGACAACAATTATAAGAAGTTCTATGACAGTGTACAGTATACTGCACACCGGGCAGTATGGGCAACGGGTAACATTTTTTACAATGAATATTTATCATCATATTTTATGATAAAAGGTAATTACCCACAAAAAAGCGAGTATAATGTGGTTTCTTTTTCATTGTGTTTTCTAACCCACATTCTTACCATATAGATCCCAGCTCAGCCAGTGTTAGGTAAATCACCAATGGGGCTTTCACAACACTTCCCTTGTCCAGCATATGAATCTCAAAACGTAATACTGCAAGATAGACCAATAACACAGCTACAAATACTAAAATAGCAAAGAACAAGTATGATATGTATATGTTGCACTGCTTTTGACGTTCAGATCCGTTTTACCTCTGTCCGCATTTCCAGAATGCAGAAACGCAGGCAGAAGATGGATCAGAAAAACTATGTTTAGCCCTGCGCAATTCAGAAACCGAGACGGACCTAATCTCAACGCCAATATATATAATTATGTTTCCAGTACAACGATAATCGAATTATGGATACCCAGTCTTCCATTGACCCTTGATGAAAATGTTAGAAACATTTTGATAGTAGTAAAACTGGCTTAGTGGATGTATTCTAGAACTAACATGCATTGCAAAAAATTCTTGTTACATATTTTTGTTCAAGTCAGTCTGAAAAAATGTTTGTAAAATTATATAACAAAACCTTACTTGGATCGAATAATAAGTGTTGTCAATGAGAAGCTTTCTTTTTCACAAATCTACCACGTAGTATTCATGATTTGAGAAGCCTATTACATGGGTTGCCAAAAAGCAACCAACACTGCCACAGACTCGGAGTGCATTGAAGATAAAACTATAACATAGCGACTAAAGTAATTACGAATGAAAATTCTCCATACAGTCTGGACAAATATAAACCTGACATTTTTTGCAAACGAACGCCGTCCTCCGCTTGCACCCGCCAGCACGACACCTCATGAAGGTCGTAAGGTTCTCCATTTTATGAGGCCAGTGCCCACCTTGACTAAGTCGTACTGGATCTGGAATTACCAAAGCAGCGGCACGTTTCACTGGAGGTGCAGCCATATTGTCGTGATCGTTGACCACATCGCATCCACTTGATCGTGGCCTGCCTGGACGAGCTCGATTCTCCGGATTCTTCAGCCAGCAGTACACAATCTCTGCCATGAAATTGCGCAAAGGTATGTCGTTGCCGTGAGCAATACGGTGTGCGAACCAGGCGTTAACAACTGTGACGTTTAGAAAATGGTAGAACAATCGCATGTAGTTCTTGCGCTGTTTAACTGACTGTCGGTATGTCGCTACCATCTGATCGAAAGTGTCAACTCCGCCCATGTGACGGTTATACCTTCCAATGACACTCGGGCGGGGGACATCTTGTTTGGACTTCGTAGCTCTAAAAAACGCTTACAAGATCCCATTGGCTCAATGCCTACATAGTTAGACATCATATGAACTGGCTTTTTGTCATACCATCGAGTGACTGTGATATTGTCGCGAGAGGTGACAACTTCCGAATGCCCACGTTCCTTTTTACTGAGCGGTTGTAGTTTTAGAAAACCACCGCACATCCTATTTGTTCTACACGTACCAATAGCAAACAGATCCATTTCGGTCAATTTCAACTGAAGTTTATAAGAATTAAAGAAATTATCGAAATAAATGCATGCGCGGGTTCCCTGTAATTCGTGTACCAAACGTAGCACCACATTGGCACCCAGGCCAAATTCTGTGGTTTGACCTGTTTGACCGCCGTAAACTTCAAAATCGTACAGGTATCCGTTAGACGCGCATCGACACCAAACCTTGAAACCCCACGGCTTTGGCTTTCCGGGTGTGTATTGTTTCAACGCGCTTCGGCCTTTGAAAGGAACAATCTGTTCGTCTATGGAGTGGTGCTCACCGGGTGTAACAACATCAGCAAATCGAGCTTTTAGATGATCCAAAACCGGTCGAATTTTTGACAGTTTGTCATCAGGGTTGTCGATGTCAGTAAAATGCAAGTGTCGCCGAATTGTATCAAAATTGTTACGGGACATTGCGTCGGCGATCAAACTGCAACGAATCGCTGGATTTGAGCACCAGTAATCTCGATATGATGGGTATTTGAGGTATGACATTGCTATGTTGATAGCTAAGAAGACCTGAAAATAAGTGTGAATGAATAGTGGCTGTGGATATATGTCAACGTTCACAGCAGTAAGATAAGTCAACATGTTGCACTGCAAAAACTACTGAAAAAAGCTGTGAATAAAGTTAAAAAGAATATTCGCTAGCTAAATATAACAAATCGTAATGTCACATTAGATGCACTATGGGCACTACAGTACGGATGCACCAGGCCCAGATTGCGAAGTAACACCTTACCTCCATACAATCCGAAGAAAACCCAGAACCTCCAAACCTAGTCAACTCGTGTAATATATCCATGATGTAACAACTACACTTCACAATTTCCATAACCATTTTCGCGGAACTCTGAAATCGTTTCTGGTCTCAATTTCCATTAGTTTACACAGACAAAAATTCTCTACTTCCAACTGAGCGCGCAAAAGCATAAAAAACAAAGACAATTCATGAATATAGCCATTGTAATGCTGTTCATTACTCTTCATTTCGTAAGTACAAAATAAACTTAGCCATTGTACCCACCTTTAAACGTTGCACATTCAAAACGACACGCAAGTATCCTTTCTTCTGGGCGTACAAGTTCGTCTGATATACGATCTCTTGTAGAAAAGGATCGGTGAAATATTCTTGGAACACGTCAACTGGCGTAGCGGCAGCTATAGTAACTCGTTGTTCAAGGCCACAGGTTGGTTTCTGGCCTGAAATATGAATATAGGACAAGAACATTGTACATAAGATTTTACACTGTTTTGTGCTCATGAAAATTGACAAGTTATTCATATGTAAATTTTTACAGCATTTATCGTTTTACAAGAAATATTACTACTGAAATACAAGGAAGCACCGAGGAATCAGTAGTATGCGATACTATCGGATCAGTTTTATGCTGCTCAAGCATGACGTAATAAAGCTACAAAAGTTACTAATATACGGGCATACGCCAAATATATACGGTGTTTATATAACATGGGCCACCGAAGCATATGCAATGTATAGCACGCTAGTCTTCACGCGTAATCACTAATCTCATACAACCTTCTTTCATCATAAATCAAAGTTCAGTCTGTTGGTGTTAGAAATCAAATTTATGTTGTCTAAAGTTTTAACGACATTACCTACCTCTCATATCATTATCTTTAGAAAGCCAAGTGACCGCTCGATTACTGATCCCTTTGTCCTCGTTGCCATCTTCAACGTCATTGTAAGACTCGTCGCTTGAGGAATCCTCACTATCTAGCTCCCCAGCTCGTGGAATTTGGAGACTGACCACGGCGTCATCATCTGATTCCAAGTCATCCGTACTATAGTCCAAGTTTGCGTCGACAACATTTACATCTGTTGCTTTCCACCTTCGACGAAATTTGGGCATGGTCCTAAAACGATGCTGCACTAATGAAGTCAGTTCCTAGCATTAGATATCACAGGGAAAATCAAAAATCACGGTATATGTACATAGTCGCAGGCGGTTACAAAATCTAAACTCTGGAATCCAACCGCCCCCCTCGCCACTAAAGGCCAAAAAGCTAAGGGGGTTAAGGGGCCCGAGATTTCGGTCCTCCGAGGTGACTGGAAAGGGGTATTATCAAAAAATTGGCTGAGTGTTTCCAAAGAATTGTCTTTCGTCGACCACCGCCAAAAAAGTGACCTGCAAGAGGTGAGGCGGGCAACCACAGGAATGTTGCAACCCACCCTCCTTCTTCGCAGGGCTATTTACCTCACCTCCATGGCAGTGGACATGTATGTATATGACTAAGCCCATTGCTTTCAAATATGAAACCGTGATTGGTGCTGTCCATTGGACAGAATGCTTTCAGACACAGACCACTGAATTTCAGACAGGAATGTTACAAAAGTCTGTGTTTTCACCTCAGCTTTAATACAGATGCTTGAAAGCTTTAATGATATATGCAAAAATATTTTTACTGATGTTATGAAGAGATCGTCAAATATTTTGTTGTTGTGGCGACAACCTCCCGGTGTCCAGTATACTGCACAGACAAACATTTGTATAAAATAAAGTTGTGATACATTATACGCATAAAAATAAACAATACAATTATTCTCTAGATGAAATAGTACCGTGTATCATTTTTACTAACCTCTGACTCAATAATTGCTCACGCCACCAACGATCAAATCCACTGACCACAAAACCGTAACTGACAATAACGAAACACGGTCAGAACCACCGTGCCTAGCTATAACAAATGTCGCGCGGAGCCAGAAAGATTAGCTAAACAATGTAGTTTATTTATTTATGAAGTTACCATGAAAACAACAATATTTGTTGGCAACCTATAGCGTGAAGTACATTTTTAGCAGGTGTGCAGTATACTGTACACTGGGCGTTAAAGGGTTAAGGAACCGAGCAGCAGCTCTCAGATAGCTCAGTGGTTAGTGTACACAAGTTTCAACCGTGCGTTTCGGGTTCGATCCATGGCGCAGGCTTGAGTTTGTCAAACATTGCACGATACTCAAATTAATTCGGGCATGAAAGGGTTAAGGATAGGCCTGAAAACCTTTTTCATTCGATATAGCGTGACCGATGCGTAAAACGTTTTTCATTCGATATAGCGTGACCGATGCGTATGCGAGAGAAGAATTTTAAGCGAAGCATTAGGCTTTTTTAATGCCGCGAACCCTTATATAACCTCTGTTTACCCACTTAAAATCCTAGAATTAAGGACGACAAAGCATAGCTTAAAAGGGGCGACGCAAATATCTCCAAATGATCCATTCATTGGGTGAGACATGAGCTCCCTTCCTTGATTCACAGCTATAATTAATGTGATGATTTATTTCGTATATAGAATTGTTTACAACGTTTTCGTATAGCCATTGTGTTAAACACGTAGCTAGCGTTTTTCTTAGATAAGCAAAGAGGGTATCTTTTGTCGGATGTGATGTTGTTGTTGGGCATCTACTAGGCTACCAGGGGGTTTTCAGTGCAAAACCCTCTCAAAACCCCAAAATTAGTAACAACCCCGGGCTGGTCACCAATTTTTTATTATACCCCTCTCTCTCTTTTTCGTCCTTCGGCTTCTCATTGTTTTCCGTTTCCTTGTTTTCGTCGTTTTCTTTTCGTTAAATGCTAATTTGCATAATTAGCATTTGTTTTTGTTAATAGCTAACATGTGTTAGCATTTTTTCTTTTTGTCTTCAGTTTCGTTTAGCTACTACGTCGGTCGAATTTGTGAAGTGCAACAGCGGAGCGAGCTTCCTATCGTTTTATATACCTGAAGCGGGTTTGATTTCACCTTGAGGGATCGTATGCGACTTAATATATCCCATATGAATTTTCATTAATTGTTATTTTTGATTTCATTATTAGCTGCGGATTACCTAGCTAGTACACATGGCGACGTTTTGAATTTCAAACCGTTTATTAACGAATTCTAAACTAGTTCATAATTTTATTGTGTTAAACGGATTTTCATCAACTTTGCTTGACAATTATAACTTCCGGCGCATGAAGAGTGGAAGTGATTTACATCGTATGCCTTAAGAAGGACTTATGGATCTCATGCTTATGCTTTGGTGTGTTTTGGTTTTTCTAAAAGAAAACTACCACTGGGTAACAGAGTAACTACACAAATAGGTACTTGTTGTTACAGTAAATCATACTATTCCTATTGTTCCCTGATAAAAATTGAGTTGAGCAAGAGCGTTAATTAAAACTATAACGGCCCTCCTTAGAGTTTCAAAGTGTGTAACCGGTAATTGAGAAGTACCCCGTGGAGCTTGTCGTGAAGGAAGTACGTGAGTATACCAAGGCCGAGTCCGTAGTTATCATAGGCACACCAAAGTTATTAATTGGGGACAGTTCAACGCGGAAAGTTGGTTCAGCCAACTGACTAAAGAGAAGTGTGGGGAACTAGAGAGTAGCTGCGCCAAATTAACTAGTTGTAACTGGCTTGCTAGCCGCCCGGAAGCGGGAACATTAATATAGCGGCAAGTAATTAGCGTAAGTCTAACATCTTAGGATAAAGTAAGTAAATAAACGTACAGGTCTAGCCGTCCGGAAATCTTCGTACAAACCTGCAAGGGCAAAGTAATACAGTATCAATATCCTTCAGTAATCAGTCCGAATACTGTTGGCTTTAAGGAAATTATTAGTGTAAATCTAAGGACGAGCTTAAGGTATTCAAATATTCGCGTCGGAGCTTTTAGTTCTCGCTTTCGTGTCTGGATTGAATTGACCGTTAATTGAGCCGTATGCTGAGTACGCGGGCTCCGAATACTAGCTGCTATAACAGACTAACGTACAATTAGATATCAGCTAGCGCGCGAGTAAGGCCTCCACTGAGCGGTTCACGGTTATTTTGTCAATAGCTGAACTCGATTAAGGCTTAAGTAAACGAAGCTAACAGCAAACAAGTACTCTATTATTCGCCCGATGAGGCATACATGAGTCGTAGGTACTATGTTTTACTCACAACGCAACAGCAGATAGCAAATAACGAGCATGATAAGTAGTTGCCATATTACGTTGCGAAACTGTTCATGCCCAACGTTGGGTTGTCCATGTTTAGTACCTAATTTCTTAAAACGCTGTTACTGACCTAGCACGAACGCACTTTATACTCGAAAGGCAATCGAAACCCCGACACGAGACAAGAGTGGCTAGGTGAAAGCTTTTCCCAATATCGGATAATAGACTGATGAATCATCCGCTGGGGCCTCGGAAAGGTGACGAATAGCGGAAGGTTTTTACACTCATCCTTGGTTATTAAATGATTATCAGCCGTATACACTGAGAAAGGCTCAGGATCTTAGTCAAAGTTCATTTTGCCGACAGCATTGTCCATTACTTCTAACCGATAACAAGTGTTGCACAAGATTTATACAAAATTACAGCAAGTTATGACCCAGTTACTCTGCCTTACGTTTTTCGAAACATATAACACATTCGTTTATTACGTAGCTAGTAAATTGATTGCATCAAAACAATTTACTGAATTGTATGGGTCGTGACAAATCTACGGCAAAAGACAAAGGGGGGCGAACCCCTAACGTTAGTCAAAAATGTGGCATTTGCTTAGAGAGCGATGAAACTGTCGTCGATTGGGTTCAATGCGGATTGTGCCAGGACTGGCTCCATGGTCGCTGTGTCGGTTTCGCGGGCGATATTTCAATTTTGGACAATCCTCTTCTCGTCATCCTCTGCCATGGTTGTCTGAAAAGGTTCAAACAATTCAAAGCCGGGTCCCCGTCTGACGCCGAGGCCGCCAGCGAGGACATTACGTCGCGTATGGATGGGTTGGAGGCCAAGGTTGACAAGGTAATCAACGCTTTGGTGACTTTGGTGCCTGCAGCACAGGGGGATGAAGGGGAGGCCGGTGCCCAAACCTTCGCCCAAATAGCTGCGAAAAATGCCGGCCCTTCGGGTAAAGTGACGATTGCATCAGAGATCAAGGCTGTGTGGGAGGCGGAGGCTCATCGCAGAAGTGGTGTTATCCGGGGGCTTCCTGAAGAGGGCAAAGATTTGGAAATTGCTACTGAACTGTGTCGTGAATTGGATGGGTCTGTCTCGATCGCCAAAGTATTTCGAATGGGTCGTGTGCCGCGGAAGACAGCGGACAATCCAAATCCTGCTCCCCGATTGCTTAAGGTGGTTTTCGAGAGTTCGTTTTGCTTGCAAAGTGTCCTCCGCGAGAGCAAGAGATTGGCCTCACTGGACAAATGGAAGCATGTGTTCATCCGGCGTTCGATGTCTCAAGAAGAGCGGAAAAACTTGAAGGCTTTATATCAGGCAGCTGACAATTTGAATAATAGAGAACATACTGAGACTACGACTAAGTATGTTGTTCAAAATGACACTATTGTTCGTTTTATCAATTGTGAATATAATACTAATACTGGCAAGCTTTGTAACGGCCGTCGTGATAATTCATTTGTTTTTCGCCCTAACTTGTCGGAAAACTCTCAGGTGGGGTAAATCGCAGAACCTGCTTTAAGTCCAGCGATTTCTGTAAAAATTTCGCAAATGGAATTTTGATAAATGCTCGGAGTTTATGTAACAAATTGGAAGATTTGAAATTTATTCTTGATTCTCATAAATATGACATTTTATGTATTACTGAGACTTGGCTTACTGAGAGTTTTCCTGACCATATAATATCTTCGTCCAACTATAACAGTTGCCGCAAAGATCGTGATAGTAGAGGTGGTGGTGTTGTTATTTTGATAAAAAAATCAGTTTGTTTTAAACCATATACAATTTCCGCCTCACGTTTTGAAGGATTGGAAGCAGTCGCTGTGGATATAAATAGCTCGTTCCCACATAGACTTGTTTGCTTTTATAGACCACCTTCTTCTAGTGTTGAGTATTTAGAATTATTCAAGCAATATTTAGATCATTTAGCCAGTGATAAGACTGTGTTAACTGTTATGGGCGATTTTAATTTACCGCTTTATGATTGGAGCTCTCATACACATCCTGGTTCATTGTTGTATTCACTTTTCAACGACATTGTTGTACAGTATGGTTTTTCCCAGTTAGTAACCTCTCATACTCGTGAAAGATCCATCCTTGATTTAATCCTTACTAATTATTCTTTTATTTTTAGTGACGTGAGTGTTGCCGACAATTTTTCTAGCAGTGATCATGCAAGTGTTTCTTTTACAATTTATTGCCAAAATACAAGGTCTGCTTCTGATAACTTCAAATTTTCTGCTTTTAAGTATAAACATGGTAATTACCATGCTATGTCACAGCATTTATTATCTATTAATTGGAATGATATATTTATTCAAATGCGTTCAGTTGAGGATATGTGGCAATATTTCAAGTTTACAGTTTCATATTTGATGTCAAAATATATCCCCAAAACTAATCTTGTTTCCAAAAAACATGAAATTTATCCAGCGTATATTATTAATGCTATTAAAAGGAAAAAATGTCTATGGAAATTGGGTAAACGTAGTGGTAACTTTGTATTGCATAAAGCGCAAGCTTTTAAATGTTCTAAAATGTTGAAAGGTTATAATAGGCGTCGTGAACGACAGTTCTTGCAAAAAAGTGGCTCAATTTTTAAATTCATTAATAGCAAACTTTCCTGTAAATCTGGCATTGCTCCCATTAAAAATATTGCTTCTGGTTCATTTGAAACATCTGATTTTACTAAAGCTACTTTGTTTAATGAATATTTTTGTTCAGTATTTTCTCATGATGATGGTAATCGTCCTGCCTGTTTTTTTAATTATGCAAATGCAGTGCCTTTTAATATTAATGTTTTTGATCCTCACTTCGTTGAGAAAGTACTTTCTAAGCTACCAGCCAAAACAAGTCATTCCCCTGATGGTTTGTGTTCTTACGTACTAAAAAAGCTTTCATTAGTGGTGAGTCAGCCGTTATCTTTAATATTTAAAGCTTCCTTTCAGCAGTCTATTTTGCCTATCGATTGGCTATCTGCTGATGTCGTTCCCGTTTTTAAAAAGGGTGTGTCGTCGGATATTAAAAACTATCGTCCTATCTCACTTACATGTGTTTCCAGCAAAGTTATGGAATCGATTATAAAATCTAATTTGTTAAATTTTATGTTAAGTAATGATGGTCTCTGCGATGAACAACATGGTTTTGTCCCGAGGCGATCCACGTGTACCCAATTACTTAATACAGTACACGATTATTCTTGTTTTCTTGATAATGTTGATAACATTGGCGTTGATGTTATCTATATAGATTTTGCTAAGGCTTTTGATTCTGTTGTTAACGAGAAACTAATTTTAAAATTACAGTATTGTGGTGTTCATGAACCATTATTGTCTTGGATTTCTGCCTTTTTGTTCAACCGTCAACAACGTGTTAAAATTGGTAATAGTTTTTCTAGCTATCGCGCTGTGACATCTGGAGTTCCGCAAGGATCGGTGTTAGGGCCTTTTTTATTTACCATGTTTATAAATGACATAGCAAACTATGTCAAGACTGTTAAAATTCAAATTTTTGCGGATGATATAAAAATATACAATAACATCTCGAAAATTTCCCCTTTTGATTCTAAAATGCAGTTACAGCGCGCTTTAAACGTTATTTCGGATTATGCTAAAACATGGCAGCTTAACATCTCAATCGGAAAGTGTAAAACGCTAACTATCGGGTCTTTGAACTTTAGCCATCAATATCATATTGATAATATCATTATCGACGAGATTCAACGTTGTACAGACCTTGGCGTTATCTTTACAAAAAACTTTAAGTTTTCTGAACATTGTAGTTCTGTGGCTCGTAGATCTATGTCTCTCATTAATCTTATTTTCAAATGTTTTTCTGTTTTGAATGTAAATGAAATGTTATCAGTATACAAATCATACGTTATTCCTATTCTGGAATACTGTTCACCCGTTTGGTCACCATACTTGCTATCGGATATAGATAAAATTGAAAAAGTGCAGAGGTATTTCACTAAACGCCTTTGTAAAAAGTTTGGGTTACCTGATACCGGTTACTTAGCTAGGCTTCGACTATTACGCTTAGAATCTTTAGAGTGTCGTAGGCTAAAACATGACTTAGTAGTATTTTACAAAATATTCTACGGTAACTGTAGGTTATGTCGAACTTATTATGTTAGCCTGAATAATGACCGACGCACAAGGGGTCATGATGCTAAACTACTACTTGCCATTGTCGTCTTGAAAGCACTAAGCATTCCTTTTTTCAGCGTGTTTGGAATGACTTACCGTGCAGAGTTAATAATCTGCCCCTCATTCGTGCAATCAATTCAAAGTCTTTTCGCAAATTACTAGATAGAGTTGACTTATCCCGGTATTTGAAGTTTGATCGTAACCTTCCTCGTGAAGATAGATGAATACCAAGTGGTTTACCCCCAAATCACATAATCATCTTACTATATGTTTATTCTGGTTTCAGTGAATTTTCATATCATACTTATTTTGTTCCTTCTATATGTGTAATATAACTGTTTCCTGAATAAACTTTTTGTTTGTTTGTTTGTTTCAGTTGATGGATAAATTGGCACGCAGTAAAAGATAAATGGGGAAGGCCGAGCATGCTAATCAACGTTTTAGTACGAAGCGACGTGATTACTTGGGCGCGGCGCTAACGACTTATAGTAAAAATCGAAAACGAAAACTCGAATACCGCCCTGGTCGTAACCGAATTCATGTTCGTATGCAGACTCATTCTAGATGCCGTTTTTTTCGTGATACCGGTCAACATAAAAGCGCAAGAATTACCACTATAAATTAAGCACAGCGCGCGACACAATAATAACGAAGTATAAAGAAAGCAAAAAATATTTTTAACCGCTCGAATGCAAAACGACGCTGGTAGTGGCTATCTAGCAAGGCAAAATTGACATGATACAGACCACATAAATAACGCAGAACGAACATAGGCCTGATACGGCCGTTTAGCAGTCAGTGACGGCCCGAAAATGACCAAGTTCCGCATAGAATAACGACTTGACGTACCCGTGAGCAAAGCCTAAAATCAATTACTGGCCTACTTAGCTGAGTAAACACTGTACAACTCGGCAGAGAAGAAAAAAACCAAACCGGACTATTGTATAAACCAGAAAAACCGCATTCAAGATCCACACAAAATCCGACACGCCGACTAACCACAATAATAATAATTAGACGTAATAATAATAAATAAACGCCATGTTGATACAGGCCAACCGCCTAGCTACCCGACATCTAATAAAAAATCGATTTAGAAAAAAATCACACACATTACTTATCGTAATTATATATATTATTTTGATGGATGAAGGGATGAGCTGAGGAAATGTAGAAAGAAGGGGAAAGAGAATAGAGATTTTGAGGGGATAAGAATAAAAATAGTAAGGGTAGAAAGAAAGTTTTGAGTTTATCTTAAGAAATATTGAAATTTAGAAAAATTTGTAGTAAGTTAGGTATGAAAGTAAAATTTTGGAGAAAGTAGAGGAAGGAGGGGAAAGAATGTTGGAATATAGAAAGAAAGGAAGGTAAGTAAGAAGATATTATGGTGAGTAAAAATGAAGGTAATGAAGAGTGCGAGATGAGGGATATGAAAAAGTAAAAATTTTGAAGAATGGAGAAGAGTAGGTATGTAGAATATGGGGAGGGGATAAGATAGACAATAAGATAGTGAAAGATAGAAGTGTAGTTTTAAGAAAAGGAACGAAAATAGGAAGGGGAGGGGGTATCCTTAAGACCCAAAAGGACAGATGAACAAATATAACAGAATACAGTTACCTACATACATAACATACATAATACATATCTATACGAAACATAAAACTTCTATAAATATACAAACTCAGGTGGAAACCCTAACGGTATACTATATACTAACTAGATGACACTACGAAAATTACCCCATGAAATGAACAGCGTGCAACGTTATAGTAATAAGCCTGAACCGTGACTATTTACCATTAACTAACACAGTACAACAGCGAGCACATACGAACGAGTATCAAGAACTGTAATGGTAACGAGCGAGGAAGCGGAGCTACCGCAATACAGTAATAAACACCAACTGAGCACAAGGCCACAAATATATATACGATAATACTAATACAGTAAGATCACCAACATCCATATATATAGTATATAGTAAATATATATTTTATGTTGGCTCCGCCCCACCCAGGACTATCACGGCCCCCAAGGACGAGCGCCGACGCCGGCCCCTAAATTTTAAAAAATAAGGATTTTAGAAGGAGAAATTGAGCCTGTCCCAAAAATTCGTACGGGTCTAGCTGTCCGGAAAGCTACGTACAACCCTCACAAGAGGACCAAATAGTAATCAGGCGTCATCATGTCATCACAGTAATCCGAATTCATAATCTAGACACACAAGTAATTAGAATAACAGTGCGATCAAACTTTGTGTTAGACAAATGGGAAAACAAGACTCGCTTAATACGGATCTAAAGCAGAAATATGATGGTGCAATTTTAATGGGAGTGGCTAAAACCATTGAGAACTAGACGAGGTGCATAAGTGGTGTATATAGGTTAAAATAATGGTATATAGGTTAAACCGTAGCGTGGTTAAAAACTAGCCAGGTGTCTAGAATCGGTATTCGATATATTATACTAATTTTGAATAAAAGTTGTAATATTGTCTTTGCTGACTTGGTGTTAGAAATATCGTCAGAGCAAATCGAAGTAGACACGCTAGTTGAATAGAGGCATCTAAAGATTGGATAGACGTGTGTCAAAACTAAAGACGACCACAATCCCTATCTCCGCCGGCATACTACTGGCCACACCTCGAACTCGACATCTTCTGGTGACGAATCTTGTCCCAATTTAATTCCCGATAGCCGTCATAATAAATTATAGTCCAAACCCTACCCTCATAAAAATAAAATAAAATAATTGTTGGACATCCACCACGCTACCAGGGGGAATCCTGGCCAAAACCTCCTCTAAATCCCTAAAATCCTAAAACCCCGGGCTGGTCACCATTTTCTTTATTATATCCTTCCCTCCCCTGGTTTTCTTTTCTGTTTCCTTGTTTTCCTTCTTTCGTAGCTAATTTGCATAAATTAGCACATTTTCGTGCTAATAGCTAACATGTGTTAGCTTTATTTTTGTTCATATTGTTTAGTCTGACGTTGGTATCGATAGCATTAGTCGCGAGTTCTTGGTCTAGATCGATCTCCGGTAGTACTAAAGGCGGAAGTGGACATAGTTCCAGGTTATCACTATTATCACAAAGTAGTTTTTCACGTTAACACTTATAGATTATTACGACTTATGACGTTTTATACGAATTGCTTTATTTATATTTTATTGTTACTCTTCTTTATTTGATCACGTAGATAGTAATGTGACGCCAAAGTTTCAGTTTAAACGAATATTATAGAGGTTAAAGGCGCACTTGATTTAGATTGGCGTTCAGCAACTGTTATCGATTTTCACTTTTGGTTTTTGATACCTGGCGGTTTTATATTTAAAACCACTCAATATTTGAAAGCTTTCTGGAGTCGTGGCACGATTCAATATGGACCTGTCTTGCTTTAAGAATTAACGTTGAGTAATATCGAGCTTCACAAATAGGTACATTAGTACGTTATTAATTTAAATTAGTAATGATATTATTCCTTTATAAAAACCTGAGTAATACAGTTGAGCACGAGTGTTAAATACATACCATAACGGTCCTCCCCATAGACTTCCAAACTGTACAACCCTTAGATTGAGCAATACCTCGTGGAGTTAACCGGGAAGGAAGTACATGAGCATACCCAGGGTGAGTTCGGGAAGTGGGCGACCAAAGTAATTAAGTGGGAACTAGAGAGTAGTCTAGAACATTAAAATAACGGCACGTAATTAGCGTAATTCTAGGACCTTAGGATACGGTAATCAAATAAACGTACGGAGATATCCGTCCAGAAGTCTACATATAAACCCACAAGGGCAAAGTAATAGAGTAACAATATCCAATACACGCCGTCCGAATACGTTGGCTTTAAGGAAAGTATTAGCGTAAATCTAAGGACGAGGTTAAGATAATTAAGTAAACGTACGGGGCTAGCTGTCCGAAGGTTTACGTACAAACCTCACAAGAGGACACATCGTATTCAGGCGCTAACCTATACCATAAAATAGACGTACAAGTACTTAGAATAATAGTGCGCACAAACATCTGAGTTAGAAAAACGGAAAGCAAGGCCTGGTCAGCAAAAGTCCAGAGCAGTATAAAAAGGCGAGTGGCTAAAATATACCAGCAATACGCATCTGGTCTTACGAAGATAGGCTTACTTTTCCCGGCATTCAGACGTTGGAAACCCGCCGCATATGTAACGATCTGGTCTTAATCTACAAAATGACGCATGATGGGGTATCTCTGCAGACTGGGACATTCTTCGCGCGCGGATTCCAAGGTACGAGAGGACACAATTGCAAAATAGAAACAACTGAAATTCCTCGCTTGGACGTACGTAGATACTTGTTCAGCCACCGCTTTGTTCGTCTTTGGAATGCACTGTCATGGGACGTTGTTTGTCTGATTGTGTATAATTTGCATTTCATACTCAATCGAGCCTCGCGCCAATGCGAGGCGTTACGGTCCCCATTCGTGGTCGTTCGGAATCACATTATCGAGCCACGTTGCTATCTATCCGTACCATGATGGTTAAAATACTTGAGAGAGATCGAGGTATATAAGTGGTGCGAATAACAGTGCTCGTTACGGCTAAAATCCATTCGATACCTGAAACCAATACTTTGAATATGTGTTACGAACTTTGGAATAAACGTTCTAACACGATTTTTTGTTTAATTATCTTAATCACGTTCAGAGCAAATCGAATTAGACTCGCCGCA
The DNA here is from genome assembly GCA_030248225.1 of Trileptium ribeirensis. Taxonomy (NCBI): domain Eukaryota; kingdom Metazoa; phylum Nematoda; class Enoplea; order Enoplida; family Thoracostomopsidae; genus Trileptium; species Trileptium ribeirensis. The sequence goes on from JASANE010010856.1 coordinate 19,812, forward strand.
ACGCTAGTCGAACTGAGTCATTGTTATAGAATAGGCACTCGCCAAGAAAGTATACGACCACAAGTCTCCGCCGTCATACTACTGGCCACACCTCGAACGCCACATCTTCTGGTGACGTATCCCATTTAACATCCGATAGCCGTCATAACAAAAATACCCTCCAACCCCTACCCCTTTGGAAAAATATAAATATAACGGTTAGATTACATTGTTTCGGTTGGGGTAGGGGTTGGAGGGTATTTTGTTATAACGGCTATCGGATGTTAAAATGGGACGGGATTCGTCACCGGATGTGGCGTTCGAGGTGTGGCCAGTAGTATGACGGCGGAGACTTGTGGTCGTATACTTTCTTGGCGAGTGCCCATTCTATAACGATGACTCAGTTCGACTAGCGTTGCGGCGTTCGACTATCAGATGTTAAACTGGAACGACATTCGTCACCGAAGATTGCGGTGTGGCTAGTAGTATGCCGCTGAGGATGCTCAAATGGCACGCGTTCTTAACTGTTTGTGACTAGTGACTGTACCATATATATTGCGTTGCTGCTGCGAGCTACATCCGAAGCACTCTTGGTTTACACAAATCTTAAGCAAACACGTAGCAAATACTATTTGTTACAAAATATGTAAAAATGTTAAGGCATTGTTATTAAGACTGCGGATCTGTTAGCTAATATGTGTGGCGTTATTCTTTAATACCGATACTGTTTATCACACCTATTAATCCACTAGTTATTTAGGTCGGCTTCGATATTGTTGCAACTTTGGGCGTAATTTTTCTCTTCATCCGTAACTTCTGTTAGCGTTGAGTTTAGGTTATATAAGTACTATTTCTATTACGCCTGTTCTGAGGTTGGTACAATCGCGCCCCGAACGGCTGACGATGCACGATGCTGACGACTACCTCAACCTAAAGCCTTATATTTACGCTAATACCGTTATAATTTAATACACCTGCCCCCGAATGGTTGGCAAATGCGTTAAGGTTTGAGTGGTGGCGATTAAAGTTTATGTTAACTATGGCATTACTAAGGCTCTTGTGAGTTGATACAGCTAACCCCCACATGGCTAGCAAATGCGTTTCGGTTTGAGTGGTGACGGTTGAGGTTTAGGTTAACTTTTACGTTACTAAGGCTCCTGTGAGTTAATACAGCTGACCGCCGAATGGCTGGCGAACTGCAGGGTTAATTAATTAGGATCTTGGCGACATGCCAAATGTATGAATTCAGAGAATTGAGAAACTGTAACGTTAACATATAGTGGAACAACTCATTAAAAATATATTCCTGTTACGAACCAAAGATGTAATTCACCAAAAATATCTATTAATCTGCTGTTCAATAAGGCATAGGTGCAGCAAAACTGATAGATATCTACTATGCACCCTACGAAGGTTAACTTTTCCTCAACTGCTTACGAATCGTGAACCACATATCTATGTAATCTATGTATCAGGGAGTAACCGAAATTCCGGTTCCGGTTCCGGCGAAAATCGTGTTCCGGTTGCGGTTCCGGCAAAGGCAAAAACCATACCGGAACCGGAATTCCGGTTTAAAAATTTTGTTTGAAATTTTCCACATTTTTTGCTTCATCCTGTAAACCAAACATATGTAATATATATTATACAATGATCAAGCTCCAATACAACCAAGGAAAAGAATACATTAACTAACCAATTTGCCGTGTGAAACGTAAGTAGGGCACATAATTTGAGCAGGAATCTTTCATAATAACCTGCAGCAGTTTGTTAAATCAAAGCCAGGTCGATGCGTGTGGTTCCGGATCCGGTTTAAATGAACGGTTCCGGTTGCTGGTTCCGGTTCCCGTAAATTTCGGTTCCGGTTATTCCCTGCTTTGTATGTATATTAACCTATGTATGTATATTAATCTATATATGTATGAACTCTTGTTTCAAGTAAACTTACTTTTCCCCAATTGACCCGATACCTTTATACCACAAATGGTTCAACCCATGGAGGACCTACGTTACAACTGTTAATTCCCTCGAGTGGTTAGACAGTTGTTTAAACTAAGTTACATGCGTTCACACGGCCAATCCAGTTTATTTTGCAACCCACTATATGACCCTGACCTAATCTTGGTCTCCCTGCCCGGGACAATGACATGTCTACCCCTAGAACTCGCGCAACTCTCATTCAGTGATAAAGGGTATCTCCGACCGCTGGTAGAACGGTCCATCCCCTTTGGTGGCTCTTTTCCCCTTATTCTTGACTTTACTTATAGTTTTGGGTAGTTCTCGAACTCGCTTTGCTTCCACCCCTTTCCCTTTGGCCACCATTGGAGATGTCGGCTACGTTTTGGTAAGAAACGTACCGCGGAGAAGGCCGATAAGCTCACTTCCCTCCAATGTAGTCTGCTCCGACTCGGTTTCAACGTTCAAGCGGAGGTTACATGCCAGTGCTGTTTTGCCCATCTAATTTATTTCAATTGTTTATTTTCAAATCATCTGGCCTCGGCAAACGAGGCTGAAATCTTCACCCTCGATATGGTACAGATCAAAATCAAACAATATACAAGACAACGACATGCAAAGGAATTATCTGTAACTGGGTCGAGTCAGGTACACATCAGGTACACATATATAAGAATCATCAAAGCACAGTAGCACAGAAAACATACACAGAATTTGCTACAGACCGCATGACACTCGTCCCTTTCGCACCACTCGCCTTGTCTCACCCATTGATATAGCTACCTCTACACGAAGAGATACGTCTAAATAAAGTGACGATTTAAAAATAGCACCCACGAAAATCAATATGAACTTATTTAGAGCCCCAAATCTATTAATATGCCGTTAGAAGTGGTAATGCCACGGATGACTATATATCGCGTCGGGCTCAAATTTCTTCTCAAATACCAATTGACTCAGGGGTCCCACATCAAATCTTGACCCCTTACAGGTAGCCCTGTAGTAGCTCTACCCACGCGCCAAAATTAGTTCGAATCGCTCGAGTGGTTACATAGCTACACCTCGATAAACTTTGACCAAAATTTTGGAAATTTGCCCATTTGCTAAAGTTCCCATGGCCAGTAGAAACCCGATCAAACAATTTATGTACCCATAAATAAAGCTTCCTAGGACACATATTTCGATATCAAAATAGTTCGAATCTGCTCAAGGGTTGCCGAGTTATGACCAAAAATGACCCCAAAAAATTGCCCATTTTAGCCATGTAACCTGGGTACCCCCCTTGAGCCCCTATGGTGGGACGTGGGCGGGTCGAATCGAAATAAAACCTCCAAAAGGCATATCTAGAGTATCGTATCTTTGAGCCTCACACGTCCATATCGGTTTACGTTGAGATAACGAAATTCTGTTTACAGAGAAAAAATAAACGGACGCCCATCTTTTTCACCGTAGTGCGGTCTTGTGAAAATTCTTCCATTCCGAAGCTAGCGCTTCTCCATCTCTGAATTCAGTTACCTTAACCTGAGTCTTAGAGCTACACTATTAATGCTAGTTAAACATAAATGTTAAACAAGTCGCCGCCGAATGGCTGACGACCACTTTACTAAAACTGTGTAGTAGCGGTCGACTACTATTCAGTTAAAATTTTTCTCAATCCCTAGGCCTCTGAATTGCTGGCCAGCTGGCTTGTTATTAGGTATAGAGTTCTCGAGGTGGTTTGTCGAATTCACACCCCTTACTCCTGGCCTGTCCACAGCGGGGGAGACCACCGTTTCCAAATCCAAACATGTTCGTGAGATTTTCCCTATGTCCGTCCCTTCCCATTAGGCCGAAACCCCCGTGTTCACCGAATTAAAAAGATTATGTCTGAAAATTTTTGTTTTTGTTTGTAAATGGTTTTAAACATTAATACCATTATTTATAATGCTAAGATATCGTTTTTTAGCTTGAAAATACACTCACGGTAATAAAAATGAATGAAAATATGCGCATATTTAGTATTTCTAAGCAAAATTTATCCCCCGCTTTTAATTTTCCCCCGAGAATGAACATGCGGTCCCCCAAAGTTTACCACCCCCCACACTTTTCGGAGGGCTGTGACAGGCCACTATTCACACAGTCTTGTCAAGAATAACACCACATGTTGAGCCGCCCCGAATGGCTGCCAAAGTTATGCTACTAACGTCAGAGCCCACGAATTCTTATCCTGGTATTACTTACTCAACACTTGAGGGAGGCCGAAGTTGTGAAATATTACTAACTACCAGTAGTACCTAATACGACGCCACTCCTATTATGATTATGGCCACTTTATGTTTTTATAAGGAAATCAATATTGCTAAGATTAGTTGTTACTTGAGTTAAAGATATTTAGGTGTAACGCTCTCACACTCATGCCTTCGATCCTTTAAACCAAGAGATGTAAGTCCAAAAGTATAATACAGAACCAATTCGCTCCAACCATCGTAATTCTTTTTACACTTGCATCAAAGTTTATTTTTTATTTATTTCATCACTTTTCACACCTATAAATCTTAGTACCACGTTGTACATAAATTTACTAATAATATTTCACAAATAAAACTTAGGTTAAATAATTGCCGGTAGAATGTTAAAATAGTAGCTGTTACTAGTTAGTAATAGTTCAAAATATCGGACCAGAGTGTTTAGTGAGTAATTCCAGGGTTAGTAGTATTAAGTGGGCTCAGTGGTTAATAGTGCGACTTGTTGGGTTGTCAGCCGACCGCGAGCAGCTCAACAGGAAGTGCTATTCTTGAGTAGACCGGGGTAGTAGTGGATTCGAATACCCCATCGAGCTAACCTTTATCCATCAAAAGTAACTTTGGTCAACCGACCGGAGACCAGAGATTTGAGAGAGTAACTGGATAGTAGTCAAGCACTACTAACTGGTTTTTGTAATAGCGTAGTTCGTCAGCCGACCGGGGGCGACTAAACTAATATCACGGCAGGTACTGGCGTAAATCTAAGACCTAGGTTGAGGTACTCAAATAATTTGTTTCACTCAAATAAGTCGCTATAGTTCTTTATAAGCCTTTTAGCATGTTCCAGTGTACGTCACGAAGAGGCAAGAACTTAGCTTATCGGGGCGCAGTAGTTAGTTACGCTAACATTTTAGTGGCGTCGTCACCTAACCGGCATACTTATAAAATATTGACATGTACTGATATAAATATTTCAGAATTTCCAGGCTTTCTAATTGAAACGGAGCGGGCGTAGTTTTCCCTGAGTGCGGTAGGGGAAAACATTGAAAATTCATCTTTTTTGTCTGTCGCTGTCATTCATAACTCATTTTAGGATGGACGCACTTCCACATATTTTTTGATCGATAGCAAAAGTGACGACGATGTGCCCTTTAGTTGAGCGCGAACAGCTTCGAATCCATCTTCCGGGCCAGAATGGAAAAAAACAGATCTTTTAAGGATTCTTTGCAAAATGGGACATACGGCTGTCAGGCTTTCGCAGCCCATGTCTCGCTGCAAGAGCTTCGCATCGAAAATTGCAGAATCAACTCAACGACATCTAAAACTTTGCTGTTTACGACGTTTTTTGTGGGACCACTCCCTGGTTGTTGTGGACCCGAATGTGGTTCGTCATTTGCCAGAAATAGCGATTTTTCAAATTTCGCAATGTTCGAATGTTATTGCTTGTTGTTACCTTACAATGAGCACATATTATGTTAGTAAGCACGCTGGATACGATTGTTTTACTATCTAGTATATATACACTTATTGTTTTACTTGACAATACTATACCTTTTCTTGGGATTTCAAGGGTTATTTGGTCGACGAACCTGATTTACAAATTGTAGCGCGTTTTCATTTGTCTGAGTATCATTGCGTGCAGGGATCAATGATGGCCTATATTTAGGTATTTCGCAAGGCTGAATATAATGATTTCGTTATCTAGTGTCCACGGTGCATATTTCTTTTTGCATATTGCATATAACTTTAAACTCGACGACGAACTCGATTTCCAGAATATATTCCGTCATCAGTTGTTTGGTTACGTATTGCATACAGAGCATTAGGAATGATCTATATAGTTTTTCCGGTAGGCTGAATACAGTAGTTTGGTTATCTAGACGCCAGCATAAATACTTGATGTGTTGTCAGTTGTTTTCGGTGGGTTTAATGCCGACGAGATTTTAGTGCGTTCAGTGGGTTCAGGGTTCAAGAGGTTTTAGGGTGGTATATTCATCAAACACAGCCTGTTACAGGTGAAAAAATAACTTAAAAAATGAATTCACGCTCGCTCCGTTTCAGTCTCGTTTGCGAGTTACTAGTTGTAGTATATATTTTGTTGTGAATGTACTCAGTGTGGTTTATTTCAAATTAAAACAATGAACGAACGGACGTCGAAAATCAAAAGCAATCACGAGTCTGAGTCGTTGGTCGATAGATCGTTGAGGGGTTTGATACCTACCGATGCTTCGTTGCCAGCGCGTATGGGCTCGTTTGGGGTCGCATCTGGTCTGATTGCTTCATACTTAGAAGCCTGGATGAAAAAGCGACCTTATTTTGCAAGTATGTAATTGCGTACCTATTGTTGAGCGGAGCTCGGCGAGGCCGAGCGAAGCGTTTTTATTTTATGTCTGGGAGTAAAAAGGTCGATGTCCGTCCGTTCGTTCGTTCGGTCCGACGGATCTCAAGAACAAATGAACGGATTTTAGAAAACTTTTTTGTTTGGAAGCCTATCATGTCAGAGTGTGCACCAGATATTTGCGATTAAAAATGTTGAGTGGTTAATTAGTAATTAGCTAATTAGTTAATTTTATGCAGCTAAAAAGATAATTTTGCAATATTTGTGTTATTTATTGAAATAGAGTCGTTTCGATCAAACCATTATAGGGTTTTGGGTCGAAGAATTCAAATATAATATTTTTACCAATGATAAAGCCCTATGCAATGTAGTTACAAGAACATAAAATTGAGTACATTCGTAATGCCACAGCCCAAACTCCGCTCACAAATGTAATTCCACTACCGACTAGTGTATATAGAAGCTATATATATGCGTACCGCAGCTCCAGCGGCTGTTAATTGGGTAATTGGTCTCTCGGGGTCAGTTGTCACCAAGAATTTAGGTGGGGAATGTCCATTTAATGTCGAAATATATATAATGGCACTTCTATCCAGAATCTAAGCTAGCTGGAATAGGAACCTGGTCATGGATCAGTATATGTTAAAATAAAATGTCATTTAATACTGTTCTTGCATGGTGGGGAGTAAGCTTAAAGTGTAATGTTTCGACAAACATACCACGTTGTCGGTGTGAGCTTGCCTAGTTCGGTGGTGGGTGCTCCAACGGTCGCAGATCTCTCGTGTGGCTACCGTGTCTGAACAGCTAGAGTGCTTATCCTTGTTCGGTGGTGGGTGCTCCAACGCTTGCCGGTTCCTCATATGGATATCGTGTACTGAACCGCTGGAATGTTTTGCCTAGTTCGGTGGTGGGTGTTCCAACGCTCGCAGATCTCTCGTGTGGCTACCGTGTCTGAACAGCTAGAATGCTTATCCTTATTCGGTGAACGCTTGCCGGTTTCTCATATGGCTATTGTGTACTGAACCGCTAGAATGCTTTGCGTAGTTCGGTGGTGGGTGCTCCAACGCTCGCTGATTTCTCATGTGACTACCGTGTACCGAACAGCTGGAATGCTTTGCCTAGTTCGGTGGTGGGTGCTCCAATGCTCGCAGATTTCTCGTGTGTCTACCGCATCTGAACAGCTAGAATGCTTATCCTTGTTCGGTTGTAGGTGCTCCAACGCTTGCCGGTTTTCTCATATGGCTATCGTGTACTGAACCGCTGGAACGCTTTGCGTAGTTCGGCGGTAGGTGTTCCAACGTTCGCAGATTTCTCATGTGGCTACCTTGTACTGTACAGCTGGAATGCTTTTCTTAGTTCGGTTGTGGGTGCTTCAACGCTGGCCGGTTTCTCATACAAATGGCTATCGCGTAGTGAGCCTCTGCAATGCTTTTCTAGTTCGTTGGTGGGTGCTCCAACGCTTGCCGGTTTCTCATATGGGCTACCGTGTACTGAACAGCTGGAATGTTTTGCCTAGTTCGGTGGTGAATGCTCCAACGCTCGCAGATTTCTCGTGTGGCTACCGTGTCTGAATAGCTAGAATCCTTTCCTTGTTCGGTGGCGGGTGCTCTAATGCTTGCCGGTTTCCCATATGGCTATCGTGTACTGAACCGCTCGAATGCTTTGCGTAGTTCGGTGGTGGGTGCTCCAACGCTCGCAGATTTCTCATGTGGCTACCGTGTACTGAACAGCTGGAATGCTTTGCCTAGTTCGGTGGTGGGTGCTCCAACGCTCGCAGATTTCTCGTGTGGCTACCGCATCTGAACAGCTAGAATGCTTATCGTTGTTCGGTGATGGGTGCTCCAACGCTTGCCGGTTTCTCAGTTTCTCATATGGCTATCGTGTACTGAACCGCTGGAACGTTTTGCGTAGTTCGGCTGTGGGCGCTCCAACGCTCGCAGATTTCTCATGTGGCTACCGTGTACTGAACAGATGGAATGTTTTTTCTAGTTCGTTGGTGCGTGCTCCAACGCTCACCGGTTTCTCATATGGCTACCTTGTACTGTACAGCTGGAATGCTCTTCTTAGTTCGGTTGTGGGTGCTTCAACGCTGGCCGGTTTCTCATATATATGGCTATCGCGTAGTGAACCGCTGCACTGCTTTTCCTAGTTCGTTGGTAGGTGCTCCAACGCTTGCCGGTTTCTCATATGGCTACCGTGTACTGAACAGCTGGAATGTTTTGCCTAGTTCGGTGGTGAATGCTCCAACGCTCGCAGATTTCTCGTGTGGCTACCGTGTCTGAACAGCTAGAATGCTTTTTCTAGTTCGTTGGTGGGTGCTCCAACGCTCACTGGTTTCTTATATGGCTACCTTGTACTTTACAGCTGGAATGCTATTCTTAGTTCGGTTGTGGGTACTTCAACGCTGGCCGGTTTCTCATAATATGGCTATCGCGTAGTGAACCGCTGCAATGCTTTTCCTAGTTCGTTGGTGGGTGCTCCAACGCTTGCCGGTTTCTCGTGTGGCTACCGTGTACTGAACAGCTGGAATGTTTTGCCTAGTTCGGTGGTGAATGCTTCAACGCTCGCTGATTTCTCGTGTGGCTACCGTGTCTGAACAGCTAGAATGCTTTTCCTTGTTCGGTGGTGGGTGCTCTAATGCTTGCCGGTTTCTCGTATGGCTATCGTGTATTGTACCGCTGGAATTCTTTGCGTACTTCGGTGGTGGGTGCTCCAACGCTCGCAGATTTCTCATGTGGATATCGTGTACTGAACCGCCGTGTACTAAACAGATGAAATGCTTTGCCTAGTTTGGTGGTGGATGCTCCAACGCTCGCAGATCTTTCGTGTGGCTACCGTGTCTGAACAGCTAGAATGCTTATCCTTGTTCGGTGGTGGGTGGTCCAACGCTTGCCGGTTTATCATATGGCTATTGTGTACTGAACAGCTGGAATGCTTTGCCTAGTTCGGTGGTGAGTGCTCCAATGCTCGCAGATTTCTCGTGTGTCTACCGCATCTGAACAGCTAGAATGCTTATCCTTGTTCGGTTGTAGGTGCTCCAACGCTTGCCGGTTTCTCATATGGCTATCGTGTACTGAACCGCTGGAATACTGCGTAGTTCGGCGGTAGGTGTTCCAACGCTCGCAGATTTCTCATGTGGCTACCTTGTACTGTACAGCTGGAATGCTTTTCTTAGTTCGGTTGTGGGTGCTTCAACGCTGGCCGGTTTCTCATACAAATGGCTATCGCGTAGTGATCCTCTGCAATGCTTTTCTAGTTCGTTGGTGGGTGCTCCAACGCTTGCCGGTTTCTCATGTGGGCTACCGTGTACTGAACAGCTGGAATGTTTTGCCTAGTTAGGTGGTGAATGCTCCAACGCTCGCAGATTTCTCGTGTGGCTACCGTGTCTGAATAGCTAGAATGCTTTCCTTGTTCGGTGGCGGGTGCTCTAATGCTTGCCGGTTTCTCATATGGCTATCGTGTACTGAACCGCTCGAATGCTTTGCGTAGTTCGGTGGTGGGTGCTCCAACGCTCGCAGATTTCTCATATGGCTACCGTGTACTGAACAGCTGGAATGCTTATCCTTGTTCGGTGATGGGTGCTCCAACGCTTGCCGGTTTCTGTTTCTCATATGGCTATCGTATACTGAACCGCTGGAACGTTTTGCGTAGTTCGGCTGTGGGCGCTCCAACGCTCGCAGATTTCTCATGTGGCTACCGTGTACTGAACAGATGGAATGTTTTTTCTAGTTCGTTGGTGGGTGCTCCAACGCTCACCGGTTTCTCATATGGCTACCTTGTACTGTACAGATGGAATGCTTTTCTTAGTTCGGTTGTGGGTGCTTCAACGCTTGCCGGTTTCTCATATGGCTACCGTGTACTGAACAGCTGGAATGTTTTGCCTAGTTCGGTGGTGAATGCTTCAACGCTCGCTGATTTCTCGTGTGGCTACCGTGTCTGAACAGCTAGAATGCTTTTCCTTGTTCGGTGGTGGGTGCTCTAATGCTTGCCGGTTTCTCGTATGGCTATCGTGTATTGTACCGCTGGAATTCTTTGCGTACTTCGGTGGTGGGTGCTCCAACGCTCGCAGATTTCTCATGTGGCTACCGTGTACTGAACAGATGGAATGTTTTTTCTAGTTCGTTGGTGGGTGCTCCAACGCTCACCGGTTTCTCATATGGCTACCTTGTACTGTACAGATGGAATGCTTTTCTTAGTTCGGTTGTGGGTGCTTCAACGCTTGCCGTATTCTCATATGGCTACCGTGTACTGAACAGCTGGAATGTTTTGCCTAGTTCGGTGGTGAATGCTCCAACGCTCGCAGATTTCTCGTGTGGCTACCGTGTCTGAACAGCTAGAATGCTTTTTCTTGTTCGTTGGAGGGTGCTCCAACACTCACTGGTTTCTTATATGGCTACCTTGTACTGTACAGCTGGAATGCTATTCTTAGTTCGGTTGTGGGTGCTTCAACGCTGGCCGGTTTCTCATAATAAGGATACCGCGTAGTGAACCGCTGCAATGCTTTTCCTAGTTCGTTGGTTTCTATTCTAGGAATACG